>PVIC010039364.1:0-17165 GCA_004025085.1 Thryonomys swinderianus
TTCTTTAGACAAGATTCCACGGTCACTGACCATCTCCTGTCTTCCTCGCAGCTCTGGGGAAGCTGAGTCAGAAAGGGAACAGCGGTTGGTCAGTAAGAAGACGGTACCAGACAACCTATGACGTGTTTATTGGACAAAGATGACTGTAAACATTTGTTCAACAAAGGGATGATCCAAAAATATGGTGTCAGTTTACGTAAAAAATTTTTACAGTAAAAGACACGTTACCATGAATCCCCTTCCAGATACTCAAAAATTTCTCCCCTCAAATACCCTCCCCCCACCGTTCTTGGCAAGTGATTTCTATGGGAGTGAGTTTTTCTGAATTTAAACACTGACCCCACAGTGTGCCCACGAAGAAGATTTCAAGTCCCAGCCCTCAGCAAAAGGGAAGAAAACCACGCATTAAATGAGATGTGCTAAGTCCAGGCCTCGCAATATCCTAGTAAACATTTTAGGTATTATTCCAGATGAGGCAGGTGCGTGGGCCTGGGTCTGAGAGAAGCCTTGAATCAAGCTCACATTCTCAGACTTCCCTGTGCTTTTTAGGGGCCAGAGAAGCATCCTGCACAGACCAGAGCAAGGACAGATCTCTGCCTTGAGAGACAGACCTTCCAGCCGCCTTGCAGAACAGGATGAGAAGAGAAGCAGGAAGTGGAGGGGATTCTCAGGGCACTGGCCAAGGGCAGAACACATGACAGGGAGTTCCAGGTTCGCAAGTCAGTGTGAGGCATCGGGTAGGACTTCTGCCAGCGCCTTGCAGGGGACACCAAGTCCACTCCCTGGAGTGACCTTGAGAGAGATGGCCGGCTCACTGCTGATGCTGCTGGCTGCGCTGTGTCCCCAGAAAGCTGTGCTCAAAGCCCCACCCCCAGGACCTGCCAGTGTGACAGGCTGGACACAGGGTCTTGCCGTACAGTCAAGTTAAGCTGAGTTGTACCGCCTGGTGGTCTTCACGCCGCAGCAAGTGTCCTGTGCGGATGGAGAGACACAGAGAAAAGGACACACAGGAGAAGGTCATGCAGAGACTGCCACCGTGCAGAGCAAAGCCAAAGGATTCCAAAAGTTGCGGAGAATCAGAGGAGGCTAAGAAGACTTCCTCCTGGGGCCTGGGAGACACTTCCGGCACCTTCCTGTCAAATTTCTAGGCTCAGAACCAAAAGAATACGTTCTGGGGTTTTAACACCCCACTCTGTGGAGTTTTGTTCCACAGCCCTGAGAACCAATAAACGTGGCTCTGAAGGGTAAAGAAAAGGCAAAATAGGTTGTAAGTGTGGGAGATCGAGGACGCCACACATGCAGCGAAGAACTTCTGAGAGCGAGAGGAAAGGAGGGAAATAAGTCACACTATGGAGTGCTCTGAAAGTCAAGGTCAAGATTTCAGAATCCAGCTGGAAACCATTTACAGCCAGAAAAAGTCACCCCAGGCTCTGAGAATGCAAAGCTTTTCCACAAGCTGATCAGAGTGAAGCAGCGTGCCAACACAGAGGAGTTTTTTTACAGCCCTGAGGGCAGAAGCTCAGAACCCTGGAGTCACAGGAAGTCTCGGCAAAGTCCAGCTTCCTTCCTGAAGCCTTTCTGGTGGCTGGAGGTCCTCGGTCGTCCTTGGCTTCTTCACACATCACCCCACCTCTGACTCTGTGTCCCTGTGGTGTTTTCTCCTTCTGTCAGGGTACCGGCCGTGGGAAAATGACCTCATCTTAAGTAACGATGCTGGCAAAGACCCTATTTTCCAGTAAGGTCTTTTCCTGAGAAAAAGGTGGGCTTGCATTCTGGGAGACTCTCTGACCCAGGAAGGACCCTCTAGGAACCTGAGCTGGGTCCCAAATCTTGTCGCTTTTTCCAATTTCCTTGTCCATATTTTAATAAAGACCTTCTTATAGTATCAGCAGGGTTGGTGGAGTCGTGTGAGGATAGTAAATAGTAAGTGGATGGGAGGGTTTTATCTACGCATAGACACCAGCTTTGAAAAAGTAGCTGTGTTTGAGTAATCAGTAACTTAGAAAATATAAGTAAACTTCCTGAGAATAATCAAACACAGGTATTGTGGTAGAAACCAGTGACAATGTTTTTTTATGCTCTGTCTCTCTTCTACAAAGTCATGAAACCTGGATATTTTATGAACTTGAATACTTTTTTTAGCAACATCACCAAACACATCGTCTTTCTCCGCTGCTCAATTGGAGAAAGCGCAGGCTGAAGGCTGCGTCTGTCTGGAACAAAGTTCCTCCATGGGGATTGTCTGCTCTTGTCTGAGAGTGGCACAGGGTCCATGTATTTCTAACTGTCTTTTAAGAATCTGTGTCCATTTCCTTCTGACGTTGTTGCTGTGAAGTAGGGTGTACTGGTGGCCTGAGGCCTAGTCTAGAAGTTGGGGCACCAACCGTTGGCCAGGGAAGGCGAATCTGTAATCCTTAGACCCACTGTTTGCCGCTCTGTTTGCCCTGGGTTTCCGACTTAGGTCAATCCCCTTCATTTCCTGTGTTTATGTTGTGTAACCGGGTTTATATTTTGCAGCCTTAGAGCATGGTGGCTTTAATTCAACATCCCTAATGTCACCTTCTGGAGGCCTAGGGCCCATGTTAGTCCTGCAGCTCAGCAGGCTGAGTCACGGCCTTTTCTCTTCTGATTCAGAAAGACAGAACTATTCAAGGATCTTATCCTGAAATTAGGAAAGTACAAATTGGTTTTCAGGAGTGTTCCTGTTTCAGAGGAATGTAAGATTCAGGTGTGGACATCTGCAGTCTATACAAGCCCTTGAGAACGTATCCTTTCACTAAAAAGATGGGATTTGCTTTGATTCAAAACAGCAGCTTTTCCTGCTGCCGAGAGCTCATCTCTCCGAAGGGGACGGGCTCACCCGCAGCGAGTCTCACTCAGGGCGCCAGGGCAGCAGCCTCTCCCAAGGTGCAGGGCCGCTGCGCACAGGCCGCGCTCCCAAGATCCCGGGTCTCGAGACCCTAGAGGTTTGGCCGGATGTCTCCAGGGACCGGGCTCCTGCTCTGTGTGCCCTGAGTCATTGGCGTGTCCGGGCACATGCAGCACATGGCTGTCTGGGGACGGGTGTCCCTGGCCCTGTCCCGTGGTCCAAGGAGAGCAGGCGGCGGTGCCTCTGTGATGGGCACGGTCAGGCCCACCTAGTTCAGGAGGCCCGAGACGGCCTCCGGGGGACACAGTGTACCGGGCTCCCGGGGCTGCCTGGCGGTGCTGATGGTGCTGAGACGCCGACCGTGACGGTGACTGACAGTACCGAGGTGAAGGCGCAGGCGCAGTGAGGCTGCGGTGGTTCTGGAGGCCTGACTCGCGCTCGGAGAGCTTCCTGTGCTTCCAGCGCCTCGCTCTCACCGAAGCCCAAGAACAGCGAGGTGGTTATACTAACAGGCTGGGAGAGTCTCTTCGGAGGAATTTTCCTCTGCTGGCGTGGACGTCCTTTCAGACAAGCCATCGTCCGGCCTCTTGGAAGGATCCTCTTCCCAAAGGCTGAGATGCTGTCTGTGCATGTGACACGGGAGGGCAGAGGCTGAGAGCAGAGCGTGCGTTTGCGGGTGACAGTGGGTCATCTGGGCTCAACGCCGCCGCCGTCAGCAGAAGCGGCGCTGACGCTGTCTACAGGGAGCCGCTGGAGGGGACATGGGCCGCGCACGAAGGTCTGAGGGGCCAGTTCCCACGTCCTGGCCTGGGTGGAGCTGAGGCAGCCCTCAGGGGCAGGTCCACAGAGCCATATTCGCACACGCACACGCACACACACACACACACACACACGCACGACTCTTCCCTGCCAGAGGTCATAGAAAGCATGGAGCAGCCAGTGGGTCCCCTGGGTCTCTGCAGACCCTCGGCGAGCCGGGGCTCAGGAAAGCCTGCTCCGCGGTCCTGCTCAGGGAGCCAGATGCATTCGCGTCCTTCATCTACGGTTCATGCACTTCCATCTCCAGTGAGAACTCTAGTATTGTAACATCTATATTGCATCTAAAATTTAGAATCATAAAGCCCTATCACTGTAGTATTTCATGCTTTTACAAATGACAGAATAGTCACTGCTTCATCATTCAACTAAAATATGAGCTTAGTGCTTGTGCTGGGTCTAAAATATGTCTTTTTATTTCAGGCCCATGTATTTTTGTCTGCTTCCTGGAAGCTGTCTTTACACACACACACACACACACACACACACACACACACACACACACACACACACACATCACACATATTGATGGTTCTTCTCCGCCAGAGGCCAAAAGAAAATCCACCTTTTTGAGGTGTCTGGGCTCCTTTTCCCAGGCGCTGCTTCCTGCTCTAAAAGGTACACCTGGCCCATATTTAACTCAGGGTTGCCCTCGGTGGAGACTTCAAGAAGAGCCTCTTTCGAGTGACTCTGCCCTTCCAGTCTCCAAAGGAACACCATTCTACTTTATGCTCAAAGTTTACTGATTTATCTCACCAGCCTTTGTGTTTTTTTAAGGCGCCAAGCCCAAGTACCACAAACAGACTTTATTTTAAATTCACACATCAAAATCTAGTCCAAAGGGAGTCAGAAATTCCCTCCAAAAATACTTCTACTTGCAGCTCTCAAATTTAAGATTCTTAGGCTTTCAAGTTTGACATTTGAAAGTGTATGTTTTCCCTACTTTGGTGAAATACAGCACATACACACAAAATGTAGGAACCCTAAAAGTACAGCCAGCGGCCCGTCAGCAGTGAACTCCCTGGTGTTAGCGACATCCAGACTGAACATTGCCCCGACCACTGCTCACCACCACGTGGCTTCTAACAACCTGAGTCAGCTGAGCCCGTTTCCAGATTCACAAAGGAGCATTAGACCAGGAGCCGGCACAGCCGCTGGAAAATGATGGAGCCGGCCCGGGTGTCTGCTGAGGCTTCCGGCCCCACGCGCTGTCAGGACGCGCCTGCGGTGGCCGGGCCACCCTGTCCCTCAGGACTGGTGTGGCTCAATGGCTGCCACTGTTCTCTTCAGAGGCTGACATCCTTTGGTGGCTCCTCCTCCGTGACCCATCCTTCCGTGTCCCAACCCCAATCTGGGTGGGTGCTCAGCCCAGTGCCCGTTTCCAGCCTCCGCCCTGCTCCGGGCCTGTGTCACTCACTGCCTTTGCTCCAAAATGAGAGCATCTCTCAGGAGTGACACAGGCCCAAACGCCAGACTTGCCGGGATTCTTTATTGGTGCGTTAGTTTTTTGTCACCTTTACATATACTTGAGCATTATTGTTACAGTTTATATCTAGATGTCCCTGAGAGCTTCATGAAGTCATAGGGAGAGACTGTGGACTCTGGTTGGCTGATGGGGCCTGAGGTCTGACTTCTATTAGCAGTGGGTCTGGTTGGGGGGGTCGCCGTGGCTGTGGAAGGGCCCGTCTCCCTCCCTGCTTCCTCCCTTCCCTCCCTGCTTCCTGTCCTCCATGCCCCAAGCGGCTCGCCCTGCCATGGCCCTCTGACATGCGGCCCTCCCCTGGAGCCAGCCACCATAGGCTCAAATAAATCTTTCCTCAGTTATTTGGGGATGTTCTGTATTTTGCCCCAGCAATGAGGGAAGCAACTAGACAATATTTTCTTCACATCGAGGAGGATCAGACTGACAGTGCTGGGGCCGGAGCTCTTTGATTCTTAGCCATCTCTTAGGCAAAGCTGTGTGACAAGAGCACTGTGCATAACACGCAGAGAAGCGCCGGAGCCTGCCTGGCGAGGTGAGGCCTGAGGCCCGGGCTCTGGCTCCGTGGCCGCAGTCACCCCAAGAGACACCCATCCCTCGGGACTGCACCCTTCTGCTCTGCGAGTCACAGCAAGTGAACCCCGACCCCTTGCGTGCGTCCCTGTCACGAACTGCACGGGGAGCGGGCTGCCCCAGGCCAGGGCCCCGGGCCGACCTTCCTGTGCCCACCTGCCCCTACCCCCTCATCCCTCCCTTCCAGGGGCGGCTTTCCCTGCCCAGCGACTGTCCTGCTGCTCCTGAGACTGCTCTGTCACGGTGCACACAGCCGCTAATGGCTGGAACCTCCGGGCTCACTTTTACTGCTCTCATTTGCTGGGCCGTTAGCGTCAGCTCCACTCAGCCAGGAAGCGCTTTTCCGTGGGCCTCATTACGCCGCCTCACATCATGCAGCAATTTCACGTTTCTGCTCCCACTTTGCAGGCCAAGCAACAGCCCAGAGGAGGCGCGTCTGATTGGCCCAAATCACCAAGGGCGGCTCAGGTCGAGCTGAGCTTCTGACCCTGCAAGGGCACTAGCCTGTGAGAGCAGCTGTGGGAAGAGAATCGCACCGGCCAGTTTCAGAAAAGACCACTCAGGACCAGAGGGGGCCGCGTTCATTCCCACGTGGAGGCACGCCCAGCATCACCTGCTTCCATTCTCCCCCTCCCCCTCTCTCTGGCCTAGAGGGCCCATCCCCCCTCAGCTTCTCCCTGTACTCACGCTGCTTCCTCCCCACCGTGCCGTGAGCGGCTCTCCTCCTCTGGGCCGCTCTGCAGTGCATCTTCCCTAGAGCCAGACAGCTGAGCTGAGCCTCTGCGAACTGTGAGCCAAGTACACCTCCCCCGCAGGCTGTGTGTGTCGGGCACCATGTCTCAGCCACGAGAAAGTGACTCAAACACCATTATTGCCTGTCAACTCAGGACAAGTAAACCAGGCAATAATTTGCAAGCTCCGCTGTGGGGTGGGTTTGGATCGCGGCTGTGGCTGGCTGCTCTCTCCTGTGCCCTTGTCCTGGCTGCCTGGTCCCGCACGCCTACTGCATACATGTCCACACTGGACCCACTCCCACACTTGGACGGGGACATCACTCCCGCTGGGCAGCACTGTGTTTAGCTTCTGCTCACTGAAGCCTCGCATTGAACAGAACGTCTTCCCTTCCAAGGAGGCATCTTTCAGCCCCGAGCTGGAATTGTGGAACATGGAAACCGCCGAGGTGGCCAGCATCTCCACAGGCTCCGGGGCGCTCTCCAGGGCTGGCCTCCCACAGAATGACGCAGCAGGCGGGGCCACGAGCTTTCTCCACCCCTGGCAGCCGCGGCTGCGGTCATCGCGCGGATGGCCGATGCCTGACTTTGAGTTACAGCAGGCGCAGCCCGACCAGCAGGCCGCCCAGTGGACAGCATGGGCGCCGCTGAGGCTGTGGCAGCAGGAGCCCTGGGCTGCTGTCAGCGCTTCGAGGTAAGGTCCGCCTCAGGCTGGCAAAGGGGGCAGTGGCTCCCCATCCTGTCGGACTATGAATATGTCCGGCTTAGGGGCCTCGGTGACAGCCACAGCCAAAGCATTTGCTTTCCTCAGCTGCTGTTCGCCGTGGAGCCAGGAGACTCCACGGAGACCCCTGGAGAGCCAGACGGCAGCTGCTTCTCGCTTCACTCCCTGTCCCGCCCCACCCCCGTGTGGAGTCTCTCAGCAGTTCCTTGCAGCAGGGTCACCCCTGAGTCTAACTCGTGTTCACCTTGTCCGGAGACAAAAGGACACTGAGAGGGGACGGCAGGCCTGCCTTGTGGACGGGCAGGCGGCGTCCATCGGGGGTAGAAGGCTCCTCCCTGGCCACCGGCCAGTCGGGTCTTGTCTGACTGAGCCTCCACTGCTAGGACGCTCTGTGGGAGCTGTGGGCTTGGTCTGGGAATGGGTAACCCTGACGAGACTTTCCTGGGCCTAAGCCACTCACCGGGGGTGACTGGGGAGCACCCTGTAGGCCAAGGGGAGGCGCCTCTCTGCCCTCAGGAGAGTCTGCCCCTGCACCCTCATGGAGAAGCACAGTAAGGACAGAGATGCGGCTGAAGCACAGAGCCAGACCTGAGACCCGGGCAGCCAGGGTCAGCCGCTCAGGGGCACAGGAGGAGGCCGAGGGCTCGTGTCCAGGTGCACGTGTGCATATGTGTTGGTTGCTGTCACGACAGGGAGCAAACAGAGACCCCCTGAGTCCGACACTGCGGTATGACCGTGGACAGAGGCTTCTACATGCCGAGGGGTGCTGAGGATGCCCAGTAACACCGGGAGCCCAGAGAGGCGCCTGGGGCAGATCACCCTGCACAGCCCTCAGGAGACGCGGCCCTGCCGATGCCTCGGTCTGGGCCTTCAGCCCCCAGGGAAACTAAGAGGACAGAACTGTGGGTTTGGTGACCCCACGTGTGGTGCCTGGTAATAATGGTCCTCGCAAACTTGTCCACAGCCCTCTGTGTGTCACGTAGCCCTCTCTGTACCCGGGGTGATTGAAACATTCCGTGAAATTTAAATGCAAAATGTTTATGACAGTAAAACACTTACTGCTGTTCATTCCTTCACAGTCCTCCTCTACCTTCTAACATGTTTATCTCCTTGTTCTCGCCACTGTCTGAAGCAGTTTGTGAAATCCTCCTTCATGTCTTTAGCTGCGCTGCTGTGGCAGCCTAGTGACCTTGCGTTGACCCAAAACATTGACCTTTCACGGGGGATTCTGGGTATCCGGGGCGTTCAGTACCGCTCCTGCCTGCTTGCGCCTGATGCTAAAGGCCCGCCCTGGCTCTCTTCAGTCTTGATAACTGCAGGCTCTGCAGACGCTGCTGAACGTCCCCCCGAGAGTGAGATCATGCTGCCTGACAACTACCGGCTCAGACCAACCGAGATCGCTCCTGATGCATCAGATTTACACCTGGCGCTGGCTGGGCAGTGAGTTCATGGAGACTGCAGGCGGGGGAAGCAGCGCACCCGGTACAGTCGTGTCTGCCTGGGTTTGTCTCTGCCTTGTCTAGGGCTCTGGGGCTGATTACAGGCCCAGCCTGTTCCTCCCCGGTTGCCCGTTTATTGCCCCCCACGAGAGAGGCTCTCATTTGAAACCCGTTTCTGGTCTTTGCCCTCTTTGAAGAGAACAGTGAAGGAGGTCACAGGAGTTAGTGGCTGCTAAGAGCTGTTCTCCTCCAGTGCACCTCCAAGGAAAGCTCTTCACCACGTTTTCTGAATGCGAAGCCCAAAAGTAAAGACATTAACATAGCAGGCACCTCCGGCCGGGGTCTATGGAGATCTTCCCTTACCTTTATCTCCTTTTCTACAACATCCTTGCCAGGAAGCTGCCAAAGAGGTAAAAATATTTCAGCAGAATCTTTTAGCCCAAAATATTATGCAGTTTGAATCAAAGTGCCCAGCGCGACAGCCAGCCTGCCCGTGGTTTTTCTCTGCAGCGGGTGCTCTGCGAGCCCGGTGCGGGCTGGCTTTCCACTCCGCCCCTTCTGTGAACTGCCCTCTCTCGCTACTGGGTCGAAAGTTCTCCTCCCTGCGGGGTCTGCTGTTCTCCGTCTGGATCTTGGCCTCTCTGTCTTGAACCCGTCCCCTCCCAGCGTGGTCACCTCTACAACCTGAGGTGGCGGGAGGCCATTAATATGGAGCCCAGCTCCTTTCTTCGTTTTATTTTCCTCCTTCTAGAGCGGTTCTTTCCAGCGTTTCCTGCACGGCCTGCAGGCGCTGTCTCTGTTCCGCGGTGCTCCTCCTTCCCTCTCCCCTCTGCTCCATCTGGGGTCCGACACGCGCTGTCCTTTGTGGGGCCGTCTTTGCCACTGGCCCATGTGCCAGCAGGATCCCGAGGCCTGGCGGAGCCCGCCATCCACCACCAGGGAGCTTCGACCTGGCGAGACCGCTGGCGGGGCTCGGCCTCACGGCTTCGCTGGAGAGGGCAGGTCTGTGCTGGGGGAGGGCGGGGCAGGCATCGCGAGTGCTGCTGTCTGAGCGCTTGCCAAGTTAATGCACGAATGAAAGGACGTGCTTATTTACTTCTATCGATCCTGTTAGCATCTGTTGCTCTCACCGGCATGTTTTATCCCGTTCAGTCCTAGTGTCGTGTACATTTCTCCTTCTTTCTAGCTTCCTTGCAGAATGTTCCTAACATACATGAAGACGTGTGCTCATTCCAGGGCCTTTTTCCTGTAGAACGTCTCCTACTCTGGTGGCCTCGCTAGGACCAGTGTCCTGCAAGCAGAGGAGTCTGCCTGGCTCAGAAGGACAGGAGTCCATGGCTTGGGAACAGAAAGCTTGCCCCTGCCCAGCCCATCCCTAGGGCCTCGCCGTGCCGAGAGCGACCCCGGGTGACCCGGCAGGCCCTCACCCTCTCCTCTCCTCTGCTCACGTGCTCCCGTCCGGGGAAGGCGTGAGAGGACAGAGGGACAGGGGAAGGGGACACGCTTCCCACAGGGCCCGGGGAGGGCAGCGTTTAGCTCACACTGGCCAGGCTGCCCTCTCTGGGTCTCCCGGCGTGTGAGGAGGCGGCCTTGGCGGTGCGTCTGCCCTGCGGTGGGGCTGCCGGGACTCTGCCGCGGAGTCCCTCACGCCTCTGCGCTCGGATGCTGTGCGGAGGGCAGCGACAGAGCAGCGCTCGGTCCCGTGACCCTGGCGGGCCTCGCCGCCGGTCAGCCTCGAGCAGCGCACACGCCGCAGGGTCGGGGCCACTGGGAGCCCGAGGTTCCGTCCCATCGTCCCTCTTCCCGCCCCGGCAGCGGCCCTGGCTTCTTCGCCCCCCGGGCCCTTGCACGCGTACGGTCTGAGCTCACAGAGGAGCTGCTCCCGGGAGCCAAGCTGCCCAGCCCGGGGAGAGGCGGGGTGCTGGGGACGAGTCAGCCCAGCGGAGCGGCTTAGAAAGGCCCTTCTCGGGGCGGAGGAGAGGCTGTGCCACGCACAGGAAGCTGTCTGCGTTTCCTCGTCCTGTCCGGTGGGTTTGAGAGGATCTTGCTGAACGGCCCAACTCAGTCTGGAGACTACGAGCTTCGCGTTGATGCTTCCTGCCAGCCCTCACTACAGCAACCTCCTGCCCTGAAGGTGATGGCAGAGAAACCGTGCCAGCCGGTAGAGTCCAAGGTGCATCGACCGTGACCGTACACAGCCAGGCTGGCACATGGAACGCGGCACAGTCTACGGCGGGCCATGGCTCAGGAACAGGGCTTTGTGGCCTTTGAAGCAAGCCAGCTTTTTAAATCCACTGGGCCAAGGGAAGAAAAAAGAAAACTGTGCGAAGAGGAACAGCCAGTGTGGAGCAAAGCTGGAGGCAGAGGAGATGCTCATCCTTAGGGCTCGTTGGGGGCCAAGGCGGGAGGACAGAACCCTGAGGCCTGGTGCGTGAGGAGGCCTGTGCTGAGCGCACCCGCACACGGTCACTGCGCAGCCCTGCGGGAGCGAGTGCTCACCGGAAACCACCACAGAGGGCAGAGGACGCGCCCGAGGGAGGTGTCTGGAATGCCCTGAACAGGAGGTGCTGTGGAGACAGACCCGAGGTCACGGTCGCCAGAGGCGGAGGGTGGTGGGGACTGCTTAAGGGTTAAGGGTATCGGAGTGACAAAAATGTATATGAACTGGACAGAGCGTGGGCCACTGAACTATTCACTTAAAAATGATTCATTTTGTGTTATGTGAGTCTCACCTTGAATGATATTTTTTAAAAAAGAAGACCAAGTAGTATTTCTTTTTTTTTTTTTGAGACAGGGTCTCACTTTGTACTTCAGGCTGGCCCTAAGCTCACTATGTAGCCCAGGCAAGCCTCGAACTCAGCAGTCCTCCTGCCTCTGCCTCCCAAGTGCTGAGATGACAGGCGTGAGCCACCACGCCCGGCACTGTGGTGCGTGGTACTGATTGCTGGTGGGTGTGAGTCACCATGGCCGGCATTGTTGTATGTAGTTACCAGGGATAGAACCAGGGACTCTGCACTTGCTAGGCAGGCACCAGAGCCACTGAGCTAAATCTCTGGCCCTAGTATTTACTTTTAGAAAAATGTGAAGCCCTCCCTCTCCCCTCAGGAGAAGGCTGAAGGCCTTGTGCTGAGAAACGTGCCGACCATGGTTATATTTATCTCCAGCTTGTCCCGCCAGGCAAGGCGGAGGCTGGCACTGGCCTGGTCCACCCTGGCTTGGTAGCTTCCCTGGTGTGGCCTGGCACGTGCGTCTTGGCGCTCTGCTCTGAGGGGACGTGGGTCCAATGTTACCGCAGCAGGACTTGCATGCTAGGTAATGGTTAGCTTTTATTTTCATTTCTCTCTTATTTGTATTTTTTCCATTCTGAGGGTCACTGAAGCCTTCCTTCTGGTGTGTGGCTAAAGTAGAGTGGACTTGGACACCCTCAGCCCTTGCGAAGCCAAAGCCAGGCACGGGGTCCCCGCGGCCCTGGAGCTGAGAGGCGAGGAGGGGGAGCTGGTGGAGCAGAGCATCCTCCAGCCCAGCCACAGGCCCGGTGCTGCTGAGGCTATGGGGCCCTGAGGAACAGGGCTGCCCGCTGGGGGCTCTCGGGTGGGCCGTCCTTCCTGCAAGGCCGCCCCCGGAGCCTCCTGCGAGCCCGCTTCCCCGGGCCTCCCCGGGCCTCCCCGGGCCTCCCTGCCTCCTCCCCTGCAACACTGCGCTCCTTTACACAGGCAAGATCAGCACGAGTCCCACCCGTGACTGTCTCTCCTAGGGCACAAGCTCATGGCTGAGAGCGACGCTACGTGGTTCCACAGTCACTGCCGACGGATTTCCGATGCCCTATCGTCCGTGGAGAGGGAGGGAAGGATGCATGGACAGACGGACGAGTGAGCTGGTGCTGTGGGGTGGCAGCGGGTCTCCAGCCCCAGCGGCTGCGGGCCCCTTTTCTGGTGCTCGGCGTGTCTGCGTTTGGTTCTCTGGTCCCTGCTCCCCTGCAGCCGGCGGGTGTCGTGGCACCGCCCACGCTCCCAGCCCCGCAGCGGGGGGCGGCGGCTGCACTCTGTTCGGTCCCCTGTGCTCCGTGTCCAGGCCGTGCGTCGAAGTGTCGCAGCAGGACACTGAGACTGGTCACTTCCCGAGCCCCCGTCCCGGAGGCTGCGCGCTGCACGCTCAGGCTCTGGCATGGAGGGTGGTGTCCGTGGGGAGCCAGGGAGGGAGAAGCCACCCCTCCTGGGTGACAAACCCACCCGGGACTCAGACCAGTCCGTTCTCAGCAGCGTCCTCACAGCCCAGAGCCCCGAGGAGGCCCAGGGGCAGGTGGGCTCCAGCCCGAGATGTGGGTGGAAGGAGCCTTCGAGCCAGAGCTTCGAGGTCCGACATGTGAAAATGTTTCCGGGTGATTTTCCCACTCACACAGGTGTGGACACGCCGACTGACATGAGCGGAGGGACTGACGGGCGTCGCGCACCCGCAGCGCCTGCCCCGGGCCTGGGAATTGGCTGTGCACTGTCCGCCAGCTCTGCTCGGCTCCCCCAGCTCGCCCCGCGGCCTCTGGGGCCAGGGCCTCGCCGAGCCCCCTCCGGAGTCCACCGCACTTCAGGGCGGGGAAGCGGGCACAGTCAGGCAGCACTGCCCAATCGTCACCTGCACCTCGACGTCACCCCCTGGTTTCTGGCACAGACTGTTACCGTCGGGCTCCAGACGGGCCGCACGGACTCTCCTCGGAGCCCCGGGCCTTCCGCTGGGTCCTTCAGGCCCCACTGCGCAGACGGACCTTTCTCATGCCCGACTGTGGGCGGCCACTATGCATCCCTTGCATCAGATCTGTTTCTGTGGTAGCACTGATTGATGCACTGGGAGATGGGCCTCGGGCCTGAACCCCACTGCCCCGTGATAGGGCTGCGTGGGAGGAGCAGGCCGGGCGCAGGGAGGGGCAGGTCTGTTGGTGGAGATGCTTGGACCAACCAGGGAAAGGTGGTTTTCAATGACTCTGGGTTGTTTTCGATAATCTGGTAATTCTTCCCCCAGGGAAATTGAAAGATGTCCAAATCCCTGATTTATGGAACTGCCTGTGATGAGACTTGATTATATTTTTAGTAAAATGGGAGGTCAGGAGAGCTGGAGGCCTTGAGGAGCGGGTGGAGGCCCTGGGCCACCCCAAGCGCTGTCCCGTCCATCCCATCATGGCCGCCGCAGGCTCCTCATGGCCCCCGCCTCGAGCCTGAGCTCTGGGGACGTACTGACCGTTGCCTTCACCTGCCAGCCGCAGCGTCACTGATTTCTTGCCCGAAAACCTTTCGGAAGATGTTCTGCTTGGTGGTGCTGAGCCGGGCTCTGTGGGTACTCCTGAAGCACCACTCTGCGCCCGCCCAGGACACAGGCAGGTCTGTGCCGGGGTGAGGGACGGCGGCTCCTCGGGAGGCCCCGGGGGGTGTCCCGGGAGGCGGGAAGCAGGAGAGGGGCAGCGAGCAGCGAGGGGCCTGCGCGGGGCGATCCCAAGCTGCGTGTGAAGGGAACAACATGGGGAGGCCCGGGCCTCAGAGGGCGGACCCACAGCGGGGAAGAGGCAGCATTTGCCCCCGGCAGGGGCGCCCTGGGTCCTGCTGAAGCCAGCCCCGGAGAGCGCGCCAGGTCTACAGGCAGAGGCGGGGGCTCGGCCCGCGGAGTCCTCCAGGCAGAGAGCTGCTTCGCCCCGTCTCCCTGCCACAGCGAGACAGGGGGGCCCTTAGCCCTCCCCGTGCTCCTCGGCCTCACGAGTCCTGAATGTCGCCATGTGCACCGAAGCCATGGGTCCCAGCATCATGCCACAGTGACAGCTACCTCTGGGGGTGGAGGGCCGCCTGTGGCAGAGCCGCGGGGCCCAGTGCCGCCTTCTCGGAGGTGCCGCTGAGCACGCTCCCTCTGGCACCGCCTCTGCAGCGGTGGCGACGGCCGCATGGATGGACCCCCTCTCCTTCATTAGAGGTGGGGGCCGGGCCCGCGACGGGGGCTCCTCGGGCGTCTCGGGAGATTAACTGCCGAGCTAATGAAGCCACCGCACTGAGGTATTTTCCTAATGAGCGTATCCAGTGCAGCTCCTCGCTGCTTTGTGAGCTGAATCAAGAGAAAGCTGCGAAGCAGGGTGCCCACATTTTCGCTTAAAGGTTAATTAACCTGGACATTATCTGGAAACGGCGCCCGCCTGTCCTGGAGAAGGGCACACAAAGGCACCGCCACGTGTGCCATATGCAGGCACGGGGCAGGGTCACCACGAGGGAGACCTGGAGCCAGGGGCTGTAGCCCGAAAACGCTGATGTGGGAGTCGATTGAATCCAGCGCTGCGCCGGTTGTACTCGGAAGCTTCTGGTAAACGAGGAAGGACAGGAAGAGGCGCTGACCGTGACTGCACATTGAAATGAAGCCTCTATACTGGGGCGTGCGTGGAATAGACGTAGTGTCTGATGCCCTATCGACTGGGGTGTCTACACTGCAGCTGCACTGGGCGACGCGCCGGGCAGTCGGCCACAGATGTGTCCTCTGAACAACCCCCGCAGCGTCCAGACTCGGGGCAGTTCCGGCTGTAGACTGCAGAGGGCGCAGTGCCCGGCCCCACAACACCCGAGGAACCCGGGAGAGGGCGGTGGCTGTGGGGTTCCTGCTGTCTGACACTGGCTGACCTCGGCCCGGGCCTGGACTTCCACGCGAGCGCCAGCTTCGCCCTCCCTGCCCGCAGGCCCACGAAGGGAAGACGCCGGGCGGAGGGCAGCTCTGGAGAGTCTTTAACCCCGTCTCAGACGCAGACGGCGGCTGCAGAAGCGACCTGCCGGCCAGACCACGGCAGATGTCCACAGAGACACTCCTGCGCGCGTCCGCGAGGACCTGGCGTTGGCCGCGTGATGTTATCAGTGTCGTTCTGGCCGGGTTGCTGCCCTGGGACCCGGTCGCCCCTCCTGCAGCTGCAGGTGGCCACTGCGGCTTTGAAGGACTCGGTGGTGGGAAGGGCCGCGCAGGACGCTGCCCACGGGGTGCGTGTGAGCAGTGATTGCTGCTGCTGCGACCCGGCCCAGAGAGGCGGGGCGGGGAGGGGTACCCGGGCCCTCGGTGCCGGCCCAGTCCCCTGCAGGGAACAGGAAAGACACGGGAGTGGAAATGGTGGAGCACACGAAGTGCCACGGGTCCCACGTGTGCACAGAGACGTGCAGTGCACGTACACAGGCGCCGTGGAAAAGTGTGTAAAATACACACACTGGACGGCTAAGGAATGCAAGCTTAGCAGTGGTTCTCTTTGGATATGGGAATGAAAATAGATGACCCTTGGATTTTATCACGTTTTCCAAAATTTTATTATGAAAATAAATCCATATTCATTTGTCAGAAAAGGTTCTTCAAAACCAGTGCCTACTTTCCTCAGCCCTCCGCAGACTCTGCCATGCACGGCTGGACAGCAAGGGGCCTTCGGGGAAGAGTGTGCTGCTCCTGCCTCTGGAGAAGCGAAGGGCCTGGGCAGTGCCCTGCGATGCTCCGAGCTGAAGACGGGGAAGTTGAGCATGGTAGAGGCCAGTGGGAAGGTGCCACCCGAAGAGCCAGGGCGGGACTTGGCCTCTGAGTCCCTGGCCTTGTACAGCTTCAAGCTGCTCCCTCTGGCGGCTCTGAGGACGCGGAGGCCCTGACCCGGGATCCCCCGGGAGCGCCTGGGGCCGGGTGAGGGCCACAGCCTGGGAGGCTCAGGGAGGCGCCTGCACCGCGTCGTTGGGCCCGTGGCCGCTGATCAGGGGTCCTCAGCGGGTAGCAGGCCCTTTGGGGACGGAGGGAGGCGGGAGGAGGAGGCCAAGGTGGCCGGTGAACGCACCAGTTCTCCGCAGGGAAGGCGGCTGTTAGCACCGCACACCGCACTGCTGAGAAAGGGGCGAATCGCTTGAGGCCGGCGTTTCCAACTACACATTCGCAAAGCGTCCTCCGGGCTGCGGGAGGGTCCTGCCTGTGCTGACTTTCCCTGGAACCAGTCTGCAGTGCCCAAGCTGCAAGGCTGTGTCTTTTTTGAAGAAAAAGCCTGGAGTGGAGCCCGGAGTTTGGGGATCCTAGTGGATTTTCCTCGTGCCGCACACATGGCCGGCCTTCCTGCATCTCCGTTCCCTCCTTAAGGTGAGCTAGTGGCGACGACGAGAACACGGAACCGGAAGCGGGAGGGGAAACAGGAACGGTAGAAAGTCAGCTTCCTGCTCTTAGATGAGAACAGTATAGGTGGGTTTGCCTTGTGCTAAATAACCGTGTTCTCAATTGGTGGCTACAGGAAGAAGCTATGGGGAGCTGGCGCGGGGAGGACCGGGGAGCTGGCGCAGGGAGGACCGAGGAGCTGGCGCAGGGAGGACCGGAGAGCTGGCGCAGGGAGGACCGGGGAGCTGGCGCAGGGAGGACCGGGGAGCTGGCGCAGGGAGGACCGGGGAGCTGGCGCAGGGAGGACCGGGGAGCTGGCGCAGGGAGGACCGGGGAGCTGGCGCAGGGAGGACCGGGGAGCTGGCGCAGGGAGGACCGGGGAGCTGGCGCAGGGAGGACCGGGGAGCTGGCGCAGGGA
>PVIC010039365.1:6636-17266 GCA_004025085.1 Thryonomys swinderianus
AAAAAAAAAAAAATTAGTATGTATAATACATACAAAGCTCTTTCACAGTGTAATAATGTAGTCAATCCAATAGTCAAAAGGATTGGTGATATGAAAAAGTAGTTGTCAGAAGAGCAAGTGAGATAAAATGTTCGACTTCCCCTAATAGGCGGAAAAATGGAAATTTAAATTAGCACGATGATATCCACCAGAGTGGCAAAAATAAAAAGAGTAATAGCACCTATTATTAGCAGAGATGGGATTCAGGGCAAGGGCACTCTCATATGTCATTGGGGGAAATGTGAAAAAGCAATTTAGGATTTCTGTTAAAAATTTACATGCATGTGCAATTCAGCCCAGAATTCCAGTCTTAGGACTCCAAACTGTAGAATTAAAAGACCCATGGCATAACTAGGTATATGTAAGGGTGCTATGGTGACATTATTCTTAACCATAAAAAGCTAGTAGCAAATAAAAATCATGAATAAAAGAATAGCTGGATAAATTATGATAACCCTTATAGTAGAATATTATGCGAGAATTAAAAATTAATGACCTATACTATTTGACCTGGAGGAATTTCCATTATATATTGTTAAGACAGAAAATTCCACATCACCAATTTTTTTAAAAATGTGTCCTTAGACATTGCATATGTGTGCATGTAGATATATACTTAGTATGTTCATATACAGTCACACCTATGTGTACACAATGCCTACAGAATTACACGAAAGAATCTCACATAGTTGTTCTCTCAGAAAGGTGGATTTCAGGGGACTTTTCCTTTTTTCCAAATGGAATGATTTCTAGTAATGAATATGTTCGATTTATGTCAGTAGCATCTTGGTCCGTTCAGACCACTGGAAGAGAGTAAGATACACTGGGTATCTTAAAAACAACAGGAGATTATTTCTTCTTATGCTGGAGACTAAATCCAAGATCAAGGTGCCAGGAGGATCTGGCAGGCCATGTCACTGTTCCCCAACAGCCATCTTTCCTGCCTCTCTCGCTGTGTCATCATTTGGCTGCCCTTGCGTGACACAGAGGGAAAACAGCCTCTCTGGGGTGTCTTTCATAAGGACACTAATCCAGTTATGAGGCTTCACATTCTCAACCTAATCAGCACCCACACATGCCACCTCCTAATGCCATTCCCATGGGGGCCAGTATTTCAACTTAGACATTTTGGTGGGAGACAAACATTCAGACTATACCAAAGAGTAAAAGCAATAAGTCCCTCTCCGCTGTAGAGAGGAAGAAATTGGACAAATAGCTACAGCTACAGGCCTGCATTGGGATAGCTCAACATTATCCATAAGCTGTTAAAACCTATAAAAATGTAAATGTTTACAGTTTTTGTTAAATAAATTGTGGCCCACCATGAAAATACTATCCAATAGCCATTTAAAATTATAAATAAATGTTTGTTGACATGTAAAGTATTCATTCATAGTGTTAACAAAATTATTAAAAAGCATCAATAGTATATCATTTAGAAGGAAAATACATTGTATGTATGTATGCTTACTTATATGTTCCTATATATTTAAATACACATCTACACATAAACGTTTTGAAAAATACACACCAAAACGTAACACACCAAAACGTAATGGGGTTTAGCTCTTGGTGCCACACCTGTATGAAGATTTTATTTTCTTACCTTTATTTTCTAACTTTTCTGTATAATACTCGTGACACATATGAACAAAGAAAACACCAAACATTCCTTTTGTTTGTCCATTTTCTTTCCCTGTTTTAGGTCAGTTATTCTTCAGTCGTGAAGGAAAAGAAGAATTACACAGAAGGGAGTATTTCTGAAGAGCAGATCTTTTCCCTAGAATTTTAAAAAAATTTTCCTGGAACTTAGCTCTCGTTAGAGGGATGGCATTTTTTCCTTATCTTTATTTTCCCCTCGCAGTTAAACTTTAAATCAAACTTGGAAGAGGTGGTGCCAGCTTCATTAGCTCTAATCCGTGGCCGCATGCCACTAAGATTAATATTTTCCTGCGTTTGTTCTCCCTCCCCTCCCCCGCATCTTCCCCGCCCTCAGTGCACTGCTGTTTCCACGCCCACAGGCGTGTCTGTGAACTAGATGGGGAAGACAGACGTGTCGCTTCAAAGTCACAGCTTGTTTTAACACATTTGGGCTGATGGACCAATCTGACTGCAACTGACTTCTGGCCATTTTGAAAAGGACAAAGGTTGGTCACTTCCACAGAAGTCCCTGACGAGGTGCCGCAGGCCCTTAAGGAGCTTACGGGGAGGAGTTCCGGAAAGGATTTTGAGGAAGGGCTGTGGAGGACCTGGGCCTCCTCCAGCTCAGCTCTGGGGACAGAGGCTTAGCTGGTCTGGGACCAGCTTGCTGTTCACCCCTGTGGACCCCAGGAATTTGGTCAAGCTTTTCTCCCACCTGGATTTCTCATACGACTCAAGTATACATTTATTTCTCAATTTATTCAATAGTTCAGTTTATATAAGAGCTGGGAAATCTTTTAAGTACTTGCATAAAGCCCATTTTCTCTGAAAATATTTTTAAAGCAAGGTATATGCTCCAGAGCTTGTTCTTTTGTGTGCTTTACATTAATGCGGAGCGTAGTAATGGAAAAAGTAAGATTATATAATAGGGACCAAAAAGAAACCACTGGGTAATATATTTAATCAAAGTGCAGGCACCATGCAGTTATAAATAGTAGCTCGGTCTAAATGCTGCCAGTGTGGGAATCCTGCATATGAAGTCTTTGTCATTCTCAGTGATGCCTGGGTTTCGTACTTTCTTTACTTTTGAGAGAATTTTAATGAATTATTCTAACCCGCTAATGTTCTGTATTTCATTCACCTTTTATCAAACAAGCTGATAACCCCCATCTTTTACATACTGATGAGCTTTGATTTCTTTTTCTTTGAGGGGCCCCCTGTGATGTGAACTAATGATTTCTTGTCACTGTTTTATGTGGAAGTTGAAAATCACTTAGGAAAAAACCACGCAAGCTCATGCAGCCCTTAGGGGAGGAAGGGAACGACGGTTGGTACCACGCCAGGCATCTTGCTGAGAGGCGCTTCGAAGTATTTGCACTGGGTCCTGTTCTACGTAGCCAGATAAAGAGCCTCTCAAAATTTTGGCAGGCATTTTAATCCCATATTATTCTGAAATTTGCATGTAAATATTTTTAGACAAATGTTAATTTGATTCAGACTTAATATTGTCACTGGTGACTTTTAAGTACAAAGGAGACGAGATCTATTCTTTCATAACTGCTTTATCCAGTTTCAAACTAAGGTAATTCTTGGTTTAAAAGACACCCCTATCCAACTCTTCCTATAGATAAATATGGTTTATTTTATTTTTAAGGAACACATAATACTTGTGCATATTTTGGAGGCATGCTATGATAGTTCAATACCCAGATATAGTATGCAATGATCAAATCAGGATAATTAAGGTTTCCACTTCCTTGAACATTTCTCATTTATATGTGCTAGAAAATTTCAAATTCCTCTTCCTTGTTATTCTGAAATATGTTGTGATTAAGAGCTATAGTTAGCCTATAAGAACTGATTCTCTTTGTCTGTGTGGTTGGACTTCTTCTTCTGCCTCCCTTCCCTTTCCCAGTCTCTAGGGACCACTATTCTACCCTTTTCTATGAGATCATTCTTTCTAGCTTTCGCAAATAAGAATAGACAGTATTAGTTTTTCTTTACCTGACTTACTTCATTTCACATGATGTCCTCCCCTTTCGTCACACTGCTGCGAAAAACAGGATTTTGTGTTTTTCTTGGTGGGACACTGTATCGCATCTTCTTTATTCATCTGTCCTTGGAGACCCTGGAAGAAACTCATAGCTCAGTGACTGGGAACAGCCAGGCAATAAGCATGAGGGTGTAAGTATTTCTGATACAGTAATTTCATTTCCTTGGATATGTACTCGGGAGTGGGATTCCAGAGCATATGGCAGTTGTACGTTAAATTCTTTTTCTACCTTCCCTCCTTCCCTCCCTTTCTTCCTTGTCTTTCTGTCTTTCCATGACTGGATTACTCAAAAACTTGCCTCCAAGTTCAGATTTTCTTTTTCTTTTTGAGTTGAGCCTGTTCTCATAGGTCTCGATTATATTTATTTCATTGATTGGCTTATTCATCTGCAAGGTTTTATTTATTTTTATTTTTATTCTTTTTACCTTTTTTTGAGACAGGGTCTCGCTATATAACTCAAGTTGGTCTCAAACCCACTATATAACTTAAGCTGATCTCAAATTTGTGATCTTCCTGCCTCAGCCTCCCGAGGGCTAGGACAACTACCACCACACTATCGCCTGTGAGGGGCGACGGTGGCAGCAGCAGCAGCAGGGTGGACACAGGGGGCTCCAGTACATGGTGGGATCCCAGCCGCAGTGGTGTGGGCACCTGGGCTGCGGAGGGACAGGTCCTAAACTCAGCGGAGGCCGGTGCTTGTGGTAGCCACGCCCCGGGGCGTGCTGGTGGCCACAGGCCATGGAAGAGTCTGTCTAGCCCCGGTAGGCCAAGTGCCAGTGTGCCAGAGCTTCTAAAGGGGTGGTGTGACCCCAGAGCTGCCGGCTGCAGAGGCGCTTGTCCTGTCCCTGGAGGGGGCGTGGGCGGCGCTGGGGCTGCTGGGAGCAGCGCTGTGACGCGGCAGTTGCCCACTGTCCCTAGGGTGCGGTGGACTCCAGCAGCGGCCCGACCTCGGGACACAACAGCGGCCGCAGCTTGGGCTCCGGCGGGTGCAGGGCCCCAGCCAGTCCCGTCTTCGGGGCTGTGCATGCGCAGACCTCACGCTAGTGCCGGTGGCGATCCTCGGCCTTCCTGCGTACTTCTCCCCAGAAATGCAGAGCTCCCCGCCCCCCACCACAGGGAGCCAGGGCTGCGGCTGCAGTGTGACCTGCTCCTCTGCTGCGTCACAGCCACAGATGGCGCCTGGGTTAGCTTCGCCCTGGGAAGCATGGGGCCCCTCTATTCGCTTATCTTTGGTTCTCTTCCCACCCAATTCTTAATTCAAGGACCGAACCACGCTGTTCAGAGTCAGCTTTGAGCTGATATTTCTACTCGGGAGCGTTCATTCTCCACCACTGTTTGTGACTTATATTTCGTAACATATAAACAGTACGGAAGTCAGCTCCGCCTCCCGAGATGACCAGGGTTCTGTGTTCAGGTGCCAGGCTCTGTGGGCTAACACAGCTGGCCCCGCCCCCGGAGGAGTTTGCCTTTAGGGTATGACATCTGCCAGGATGCGGGAGGGAGGAAGAGGGATTGGGTCAAGGCGGAAGTGATTAAGCCAAGGAGAGGCAAAGTCAAATGCTAGATAAGAAAGGATTGTGTGTGTGTGTGTGTGTGTGTGTGTGTGTGTATGTGTGTGTGTGTGTGTGTGTGTGCAGTTTTGCAAGAAAAAGACATAGAAAGGGGGTCTATTTTTTCAGGAGTGTTAAGGGTAGAGTACCAGAGTTTTTAGGACGTTACCTTCACATAGATGCCAGGGTGTTTGGCTCTTAATATAAACAGAATTATTTAAGGCTTATACTGTATATTTTTCAGTCAATGCCTACTCTCATTTTTTGCTTCAGTAGAGTAGATTTTGAACTTTTACACTGAGACCAACATTTCTACCACAACTCCTGACACATCTATGGACTCCTCACTGAAACCAAGTTCCGCAAAACCATGACCACTGTCATTACCTTTGACACTGACAGGTATTACCTGCCCTGGCATCTACTTTTGCATTTCCATGGACGCTGGCGGTGACACACCAAATACACACTAGAACCTACCAAGGAATCGCACCTGCCGATTGAAAACCACGATTTTGTTTCAGCGTGGAGTTCAGCCACTGCTTGGTGGGCTGTAACTCCTTCCAGCTGCTACGGCCCCACCCCGCACCGACAACCACACCTGCTCACACGAACCCTGACCCCCTGCCCTTCTCGTCCTTCCCAGGCTGCTTCCTCCTCCCTCTCCAGCCACTCGTCCAGCTCAGTGCCCTGCATCGTCTGGCTTGATGTTGTAGTTCGTATCAGGAATGCTCTCCAAAGCCCCATGCTCGCACAGGCAGGCTTCGGCAGGTGACCTGATCATTGGGGCACTATACTCACCAATCAACTCATGCATAAATTCAGTGGCTGAGGGTGCGGGTTGGGGGTGCAAGTCTGGTAGGCAAAGAGGGATCGCTGAAGGGGTGGCCTAGAAAGGTGGCGCTCCCTCCCAGGCTCCCATCTTCTCTCTCTTCCTGCTTCCCTAGGCTCTCCTTCCCCAGCCCTTCCCCCACACCATTGGTGCCTTGGAGCCAGCACTAAACTGAGACCCACAGGCACCTCCACTGTCAGTTGTGGGTGGAGAGCATTGTGTGCCAGCCACAAGAAAGTGACGAAGATGCTTGATTTCCTGCTTTTGGTGTAATAGAACAAAAAGAGCATGTTCTGAACTATGGCAATACAGCCACTGGGGGCCAAGAGGATTTTAGGGACACACAGATGAACATTTTTTTCTTTTGCTTTTTCTATTCTTTTTGCCCCCAGCTGTCCTCTCTCCATAACAAGTTGGTTTTCTCTACATGATAATTAAAGCTAATCACAGCTACACTTTAGGGGACACTTACCATATGTCAGGTGCTGTTTAAACAGTATGAACTTGTTTAGTCCCCATTATAATCCTGTGAAAGGAGCCACTATTATTACCACTTTTTCACAGAAGAAAAAGCTGAGGCACAGGAAGGTTAAGAACTTGTCTGGAATCACACAGCTAGGACGTGGATACAACCCAGGGAGTCTAACTCCCTACAAGGAAGCTAACTCTGCAAAAAACTTGGATTCAAATCCTGGCTTAACCACTTTCTAGCTGGGCAATTTTAGGTAAGATTTTTAACCTACCAGAGTCTGTTTCCGTATCTGTGCCTCAGTTTCCTCTTTGAGTCTAACATACCATCGGTTCATATGCTACTAAGCTTATACTCAGGCACGACTGTATACTTCCTTATCAATTACCTGATGGATCCCGATAACAGAGAATGTTAAAATACGAGAAGGTATCTGACTCTCATGTTGGCATGGAGTACCTATCTGTGGAAGGGGCGAGGCCTGGCATGTGTCTGACATCAGAGCAGAGTGCTTTCACTTTGCTTTAGGTGCCCTAATGAATATCAGTAGGGATCCTTTGCTTCAGAACCTTTCTTATGCCCACTGCATTTCCAGTTACAAGAGTCCTGAAGGTCACAGAAATACACACAAGCCTCACATTCCCAAGAGAGTGTCTAGACTTTCTGACTCAAGGCAAATTACTCAAATGCGTAAATGTCCATTCTACTTAATGACTTTACTTCCACTTTTTAACAGACACTCAGATGTGGCCAGAAATAGCCACAACCCTGTAATCATTCACAGAGCTGAGATAAGTTAAGTGGGTAATCTCTCTCCGTAATTCCTTTCCTAAGCACTTAACTCTGATGTACATTCCTCCCCCTTTTGCTCACAGAACAGATGTTTGAAAAAATGTCATTTGACTGAAGAAGGAAAAAACATCACTAAAGCGTGGATTTACACTTCCACTGCCATACATAAGTCCTGGAAGGCTACTGTCAATGCTGTCTTGTATGAGTATCTGTTAAACACGCTCATCCCCTACACACACACACACACACACGCACACGCACACGCGCACACACGCGCACTGGCAATGATCCTTCCACCCTCACCGTTCACAGGAACCTTGTATTCATATGGATGTTCCAACTTGTACTTTGAATATTTTTGCTCCATAGCCCCAATTTTGAGTGAGCTCTTTCTCATTAGCTTAATAAGGGCCAAGAGTGGCATTTGCATCTTGGTCCAGCAGTAGGTTCCTGGCGAGGGGGGACAATCCAGGAAGGGTGGGTTTGGTCACAGCTGCATGATGGAGCCACAGAGCCCTGCTTGGCTCTGGGCATTGATGGGCTGACATGGAGGGAGTGCTGTCTTTGGGGACTTGGGCATGGGAGGGAGGAAGCACTGACTTCCACGCTGAAGGCCCAAGGTCTGTCACAGGGCAATTGTGGGTGATGACGACTCAGGGTCTCAGATTCTTGCAAAGGAACAAAGGTTATATCTGACACTGATCACTGCAGCCTTTCTAGGTAATTTTCTGTACCCCATAGAGCCACGCAGTGTCTCAGCAAAGTGCTCCATAGGGTGCGGGGTCTCTATCTTCAGTCTTCAGGGTGCAGCTCCGATCATTGGTTTTCTCCTGCCTTCTCTCATGAGGACACACTGAGGGTAATTTGTCCTCTGAACACAGGGGTGAGGACATGTCCATGCCCAGGAGTGGACACCAATGGTCATCCGTATGGCCTGTGGAGTCCTCTGTTTTCATGCTTTGGAGGAGGAAACCACAACTCTTGTCAGGGCCCTTCCTGCTCTGTGGCCAGGTCCTCTCCTGGTGGCTGTTGCCATCAGCTGTCCTTTGCTGTGTCCAGCACTCAGACCTCTGCAGAGAGCTCTTGGAGGGACACACTCTTTCCTACCCTGCAACATAAGTGTCTCTCTGCCGGATTAGGTGGCTGTGCTTAGAGTCCCAGGTGAAACTGGCTCCCTCCTGCCACTGACTGGCCTCTCTGAGACCAGGATGTGCTTACTCTCAACACCAGGAATTGCTCCAGTTCTTAGAGAGAATGCACAGCTACTTCTCAAAGGCCAGCAAGAGGGCTTGATTTCCCTCAACACCATCAATGAAAAGAAAAAAGGGTTTAGTTGTCTTACGCGTACAAACTAAAAGGGTCCCCTAAGGGGCAGTTCAACCCACAGGGCAACTTTATTCCCCCTCAAAAGATACCTTTTAATCCTCTTCATTTTACTTTATTTTGGCAAAATACACAGAACAATACATTTACCATCTTAGACATCTAAAGTTTTCAGGCCAGCGGTATATCATACATTTATAGTGCTGTACATACATCCATCACCATACCTCTTAGCATCTTGAAAAGCTGAAACTTACTCCCATTATACAACATCCGTCTCCCCCTTCTCCGAGCTCCTGACAAGTACCATCTACTTTCTGTCTTTATGGTTTTGACTCCCCTAAGTAACTCATAAAAGCAGAATCATACAGTTTGTATTTTTGGTGACTGGCTGATTCCACATAGCATAATGTCTTCATATGGTATAGCATATGCCAGTATATACTTTTCTAAAGGCTGAATTATTATGCCATTATATGAATATACCACATTTTGCTCATCCATTCATCTGCCAATGGACATATGCCAAAGACATCTTCTTCGTGGAATTTTTCCCAACTTTAAAATTCTAAAAAAAAAAAAATTCTAAAAATCCAATATACTCCAGGAAAGCCTATTTCACATGTATTTTTACAATGACTGAACAGTATTTTTAAAGTTTGTACTTTCTTATATACTGTATTATCTATTTTATATAAATTTCTTTACTATATGATGTCTACAGTATGCCATTGTTGTATATCAGTCAGAATAAGCTGGGTCAAACTGCAATAATAAATACTCCCAAACCTCGGTGACATGAAATAACAAGTTATACACTTATTAAAATTTCTGCCTAGATGCCACATGGTACAGTATTTCCTTAGCCAAAGCTAGCGACATGATTTCACTTTGCACAAGAAGGACATGTAATCCTACTGTCTACACAGAAGGAGCGTGGAAATATTTGCTCCACAGCACTAATGGTTACCATATTAAGGATGTGATATAATAAACCTGAAACTTATCTTTGGACACATACTTTTTTTTCATAAATTAAGTAATTTTTGGATGCCTACGTGTTTAAGATAACTAAAGCCCTCCAAAGAATTTAAGTGAAAATGTTAGGAATGCCAACTATTTATGTTGGGTTAGTGTAAATCTTAAACAAAATTTAAATAGCAAGCAGTGATGTAAATTTGATCATGACATCTGCCATTGCTCCAAATATCAACAGTTCAAGGCAAAGTAGACAATAAAAGAGACAAAACATTTTAGACAAGCTCCTTTGGCTGTCTAAAATCTGTTTATCTATTATCTTTCTTATTATAAATAATGAATCTTCTCTATCTTCTTCTCTATCGCCTTTGCCAATTATTTGTCAACTGCTGTTCCTACTGAGTCCACACAAGGCTCTGGATGCCCAGTGAGCACACTGGCTTCGAGTGCTGCTCCTAAGTCTTTAATGGGTGATCCTACAAACAGTCTAACAAACTCTACAAAACTTACCTCATGTCAAAACGGCAAGACAAAGGGGAATATGGCACTACTAAACTTAGCATGTCATGTGAAAAATGTAGATCACATTCAAGTTCTTGTTATTCCTACCGAAACATCCATCCAACCAAGTCATGCACCTTTGATTTTTTTGATTATATCTCTTATTATTTAAGGCCACTTTACCCAAATGGTAGTCAGTGGGTACTACTGCATGTCAGGAAGAGAGAGGGAGATGAAAGGACTCATTTTTCAATCTATCTGAGAAACACTGGATAAACCAAAGATAAATAAGATTCCTTATTGTGAAACTTCACAGAGATTTTTTTTTTTTGAGACAGGGTCTCGCTTTGTAGTTCAGGCTGGCTCTGAGCTCACTATGTAGTCCAGGCAAGCCTCAAACTCAGCAATCCTCCTGTTTCTGCCTCCCGAGTGCTGGGATTACAGGTGTGAGC
>PVIC010039366.1:0-17154 GCA_004025085.1 Thryonomys swinderianus
AAAAAAAAAAAAAAAAAAAAAAAAAAACGCTTTGAAACTTTGAAAAACTACTTACAAATGAAAGAAAATGAAGTTATGCCAAGTTCCCATAAAAATAACCAAAAATAAAACACACACTACCTGGGGGCAGGGACAAAAGTGGCTGTTGGCATAAGCTGCCTGGGCAAGCCACAGTATACGCAGCCAACGTGGCCCGGGCTGCAGCCCCTCACGCAAGGAGGGCTGTGACGTATTTCACTTCCCGGTGTGCTCCTGTGCTGTTTTAAGGAACTTAAACGATGAAGGAGGCTATAAACCAGTTTGATAAAAAGTACATCTATCTGCTGGGTTTATATCTTAACTATAGCATCGTAGTTTATCAAAAATGAAGGGATATTTCCCGGGACCTTCTAACCTGGATTGTTATCAAGCACTGTGTTAGAGAGGAAGGCCGTTTTTCATGTGACCATTTTTAACTGACTGGAAAACCTGAAATTACTAACTGCCTCACTATTTTATAGTTACCTGCTCAAACTCTGTGCAGAAGTTCCCTCCGAGCACCCAGCTCTCCTCACTTGGGTGGGCTCACTGAGCAGAGACCTTCTCTCCCAGGAGCGAGCTTAAGAGTCTAGATAGTACTGTGTCTACACCTCTTAGGATGCAAGTCAACAAGTCTGGGTAACTGAGGTGGAGACTGTGTTCTTCCTCTTTCCCCTTTAAAACACTTTTTTTTTTTTTGAGACAGGGTCTCGCCTTGTAGTTCAGGCTGGCCCTGAGCTCACTATATAGCCCAGGCAAGCTTTGAACTCAGCAATTCTCCTGGCTCTGCCTCCTGAGTGCAGGGATTACAGGCGTGAGCCACCACGCCTGGCTAAAATACTTTTTATCATCAGCCACTGTTTGTATTATACATCAGGGAGACTTTCCGACTAGGGATGCTATTTTTTTGCTTTTTAAAATTACAAATTTAAGAGCCACACATACATTGGCATTAGAATTCCAACAAGTTATTCATTCAACAAATCTGAGCTGCTCAAAACAAACTCAGGTCGAGAGCACCTGCCCCTCCAGACTGCTTCCCACGGATATGTTACTGAAGGCGCAGGATGTAGCACTTTGCCCTCCCTGTACCTCTTAATTGTGATCACCAAAAACTGTATTGAACTATATTTCCAATCTTCTGGATTTCAATCTGAGTGATTTTGCCAACATCCAAGTTTGTATTGGATCATGTGACTTCACAGTCACATGATAATTGATTTTATAAGAAAGGAACACACAGAACACACTGAGACATTTCTAACATACTCCACAAGGGAACAATCTCTAAATCACATGTGTACGCACACACACACGCACACGCCCAGTTAGGCTCTCAGCCAACTCCGGGACACAGCGGAGCCACAACAAACTGACAAGTTCTCTGTCCGGACAGAACTTAGGGAACTTCTGCACCACACAATGCTAAGAGCATTCCACCTTCCTATACAATGCAATTATATACCTTCCTATATAATTAAAACTAGAGAGGAAAATTAAAATTCAGAACATGTGAGCTATACCTGTATGTTCTGGGAAACAAAAGTACCACCTTGCTACAGTTGTTTCGAATGTCAATATAAGGCATACCTGACTGATTCTATAACCACTAAAAATTCAAAAACACATCTCGGAACCAGCTTCCTAACGAACTGAGCCGGGACTTCTTAACACAATGCCTACAACTTGCTAACCGATTCCTCACAGGGCCTCAGCCTGTACAGTTTTTCAGTACTATCATCAGAAAACTTTTAGTAAAAGTTTTACCAAGGCCACCTGGACACAATTATGTGAACCAGAAATCCATCTCTGTGGGTCACCTCTCCAGACATAAATGATTCACAAGCAGAAAAAAGTAATTTCTAAAATATGTAACAAAGTGAGTTCAACTAAAAATGTGCATCATTAACCAACAGACTTAAATTGTGAACTGATTATATAAAGGGCTCTTTTATCTCAATAACAAAACTCACTTAGATCCTAAAAGGAAACACTGAAGAGACAGCTAAGTCAGAACCTAAAGGCTACAGAACATACAGAAGAAACCAAAGCTCGCCAAGGACACAGTGTAAACAGGGCCAGAAGGAGAAACACACTGGGCAGAGGAGCTTGGAGCGTGGAAGGATGCAGAGGTCTAATAACGTGGGCTGGATGAGAAACTGCTCCTGGTTCTCAGAGAGAGAGAGATTGGGACAGCATCTTCATTATCCATGGACTCTGCACTCACAAACTCAGCAACGTGGAGATACTCGAGGGGCTTCAAAAACACGCCAGGGTCTCAGATGTGTGAGCAACAGCCACAGTAACACTCTGCCTTGTCTCAGCTCGCTAGCTGTGAACAGGGTCCATCCCAGGCTATTTATTGCCATGCTTTTCACATGTATGTGCTTTAGTAGTGGTTTCACTATTTCACGACTGTCAATGTACTGCTAAAGCACTGTTTAAAGTCACTCTTATCTTAAAGGATAAGAGTGACTCCCAGAGAAAACACATGTTGAGTAAGTTTTGTTCACGCACAACTTATATATAGCCATCAGTTCAGTGTCAACGAATCACCAGCATATATTGGTACTAGACATCAAATGATTATGTAATGAGTTGACAAAAATGTCTTGCAATATTTTCCTGAAAGCAATGTTCAGAATTCCCTAATTCAGTGTTTGCTATGACTTTAAAGATTATTACTATAAGTAGTGAAAATCAGCTTCTGACACTCCTCATTTAACAACCAAGTCCCATGCCTGAAATAGGTTGTTCCTTTAGTTGTTAAATGAAGAATTGTAGGTAGTATATATATATATTAATTATATAGAATGAAGAAATGGTGGAAGGCAACTTGGAACTTGATGACCTTGCTTTTACTTGCATAACTCTTACACACAGTACTTTAATGTAAAACAGAACATAAAACTATAGTACTGTACTGGGTAGTACAATCAGTAAAAACTATAGTACTGTATAAACAAGGTGTACTGTACAAAAAAAGACAGTAAAGCTCTATTAACAAGTTGTACAAAACTATAAAAAAAACAGAAAAATGACAGGTTGTAGGGGGTCTCAGTCATGAGTCTGTATAAATTCATAAACCAAGTAAGCATTTGGAAACTGCTACAGAAATCTGACATTACTATGATATCTAAGCACGTAGTCATGTTCCTTGGTCATCTTCTTGTACTATCTGTTGACAAACTAGAAATTTTTAAAAAAAAAGCCTTCTTTGATAGTTTAATAAGCAAGGCCCAGATGACAGACTGCAGACAGTGGACCTGTAGACCGGAAGTACAGACAGGACTAACAAAGGCAAAAGAGGCAGACAAGAACTAAGGTGGCAGCAGGAGAAGAAACCAGGGAATTAAACGAGCAGATGAAGAAGCAAAGAGCAAGGGAGGACACCCATGTTTCCAGCCCAGGCAGGACGGATGGGTGTTATGCTCAGATCGAAGCTCTGGGAGGGAAGTTACGAACCCAATCTTATCAATACTGAGCTTCAGGTGTCTATGGAACAACTAAACAAAGAAAGTCAATAATCCCAAAATCATTGTCATCAATCCTGACTTTCCCACAGATTTAATGAAATGGTGAGATCATGGAGGAAAAAGGGAGGAATAAAAGATAACACTCTGTACCATCAGCACAGGTATCTCAGTATAATCTGAGGTATCTCAGTATTATGCAAATAGTATTTCTAAGTATGTTCCTTCTTCTGAAACAAAAATGCACTGGCTTCCTCACAGGGCTCCTAGAGCAAATTTAAGCTACTTTTCTGGAGGGTGTTCCAGCCTACAGTAAAGCTCAAATTTGTCAAAGGTTGGAACAGAGACAGTACTAACAGTTTTGTACAATCAGAATGGAAATCATCATTATTAATTTTAATATTCAAGAGTGAATGCTGAGTGCCAAACAATAAGTGATTTACACACATGAGCTCATTTAACCTTCAAAAAGACCCTAAAGTACACATTATCATAATCTCATTTTATAGGTGAGGAAACCAGAGCAGACAGAAGTTGGCACCATATCCAAGTGCCAGCAGAAGTACTTCAAACTCCAGACTTTTTTAGAATACATGAAAATATACAATGAGATATGATGGGGGGGTGTGAATCTAAACAAGGAACCATTTATATTTCATTCATACCTTGAACATACAGCTAGAGGGTAATTTTATATATTGTTCAATCTACTCGTGTTTTAACAGTGACGTGTTATACCAGCTGTGGAATTTTTCACTTGTGGCCACCTATCAGCAAGCAAAATATTTCAGATTTTGGGGCTGGAGATTTAGCTCAGTGGTTCCAGTGCCTGCCTCACAAGCACAAGGTCCTGAGTTCGATCCCCAGTAACCACATACAATGCTGGGCATGGTGACTCACACTTACCAGCCATCAATACCATATACCACAGTGCCGGGCATGGTGGCTCACGCCTGTAATCCCAGCACTTGGGAGGCAGAGACGGGAGGACTGCAGAGTTCGAGGCTTGCCTGGGCTACATAGTGAGCTCAGGGCCAGCCTGAACTGCAAAGTGAGACCCTGTCTCAAAAAAAAAAAAAATTTATGGTGCTGAGTATGAAACTGGTGATTCACAAAACTAAATCATTTTTGAAAAAACACTGCAAATGGGACCCTTTTCTCTGCCTTCATTTTTCTAACACAGGACCCAATGTATAATTTTGCAACTGCCTCACTGTCCAGGCCCCCTGTGGATAGTAGTGATTAAACTGCCAGCAATAATATTTACAAATGTCTGTCACTCTCAGTAGTTCCCTGCTGCTTACAATCTGATCTCCTGCATATGACTCACAAGACCCTTCACCTCTTGGCTTTAACCTCTACTCCAATTCACTTCTAGTCACATATCTGAAGAGCTAGTGTCACAGCACACGATTCACTGTGTCCAGTACAGAATACTGAACTTTAAGAGACTGCAGTCCAGCCTATGTGCTTTTCTTTAGGTTTGAGAAAATTGCCCTCCACACCTCCAGGCCTAAAAAACTATTCATCCTTTAAAGCTCAGATGTAATGCTACACTACTCATTTACTCAAAAGAAAACTTACTGAATATTAAAAAAGATTAAACAAGACACAGTGAAACAACATTTAGGGGATACATCTGTAAAGAAAGAGACATGTTAAAATATAGTAATATTTTTTTTAATTTTATTTTTTTTTTTGAGACAGGGTCTCGCTTTGTAGTTCAGGCTGGCTCTGAGCTCACTATGTAGTCCAGGCAAGCCTCAAACTCAGCAATCCTCCTGCCTCTGCCTCCCAAGTGTTGGGATTACAGGCGTGAGCCACCACGCCCGGCAAAATATAGTAATAATATAAAATGTTACAAGTGCCATGTATAAGAAGGGAGATGCCTATGGGGTCCATACAATACAGATTTCTGCTCCATCTCTACCATTTCTGAATTGGATCAACTCTTGACAACCACTTTTCCTGTTATTTTATTTTCTAGTAGTGGGGACTGAACTCAAGGTATTCACAATGAACTACAACCAAGTCTTTATTTTTTATTTAAGACAGGGTCTCACTCATTTGTCCAGGCAACACTTGAACTTATCATCCTCCTGCCTGTCTCCCAGAATGCTGGGATTACAGACAAACACCTACCTTTTAATAATACTCATGATACTGTATGATAGTCCAATCTGCCCTTCCTGAAACTGTAATTATAAGGCAGGATTTTTGGTGTCCTCAACACTTAGAAATTACTGTGACAAAAAAATCACAAATGTTCTGAACTCAACTGGAGAAAGAAGTTTCTGAAAGGTGGAAACCTTAAATCATGATATAATTAACCTATACCAGCAAATGAACCTTAGAACCAAATCATTATTTGTAATAAGAACTGAAAAGTAACAATACAATAGTTCCTTCCTGGGAATACTGGGCCGGGATGTAGCTCAGTTGGGAAGTTTCAATCTCTAGTACTCAGCGGGGAGGGACAGAAGGAGAGGTTAGTTCTGTCAGCCTTGTGAGAATCAGCTAGTACAGAGGTGAAGCAACTGTCAGCGGGAAATACGGAATTGTCTATCATTCCTCATAACCTAAAAAGCCGATGGTAAGAAAGCTGGTAAGAAGTAGCACGTACATCAGGCTGAAAGTCTCAAATTTTAATAACCTATTATTACCAAGGGAAAGACATCAAATGCCTCTTATTGATCAGGCTCTTAGCATCTATTCTTCTTTCAGTCATTAATAAAAGTCCCTATTCCTCAAACACTCGCTTTCCCCTAACACCGAAGAATAGCCAAGTATACAGTGTCATCCTTTTCTCTATTACCTCTTTTGCCTTCTATTTCTCGCTCCTTGAGACTTAGTCCACGCCTGTAATTTCAAAGTGAAGAAAACTCTCCTCCCTTTCACCCTTTGCTAATTTCTCGGTAAAGTGCACGAATAAGGGTGAGCCTACAAATACTATGTAGGAGACTGGAAACTCAGTGTCTCAGGGGACAGCGCCTTTCCCTGAGCACCGCGCCCGGGGCCACAGCAGCCTTTTCAGCCAGGCCAAGATCCCAAGAGCAAAAGCGCGAGCTCGGTCCAAATCAGTCATGGTACTTTACCTCCGCTGTCCGAAGCCTCTTTGACCTCATCGTCCAGCTCCGAAGTCGCAGCCTTGGACAGTATTTTCATCTTCTTCTTTTTCAGAGACTTTTTCAGGTTTTTACGTGCTCGCACACGTGAGTCTTGCATGGCCGCAGCCATCTTGGCCAGCCGGAAGTGTTCGTCAAGAGATGTTCGGCTAGGAACGCAAGGAGCTTCACATCGAGTTCCGGGGATAGAAGGTTCCGCCGAGCAACTTTCAGTACATGGATGGAGAAGATACGTGTGCATTTCCAAGGATCATGGCTTGAAGGTGAAAATCAGGGTAAAAATCATTTAAACGGATGGCGTCAGCCATCTAGGGTTAGCCGTAGCCCTCAGCCCCTGACTAGCCGCTTTCCTCTCTTGTCGTTTGTTTCCTACGGGACTCTACTGCAATGCACAGGTGGGAAGTAGGAAGCGCTCTAAGACCTTTTGGCCGCGCCTGTATCAAAAAAGTGGATGTCCATCGACCGTTTCCCCTAAACTGTTGTCTTCCTGAATACAAGGACTGCATCCCATTCCGTATTGTACCTGATTTCATGATTTGTCAAGAGCCTACTGTCAACAAAATATTGCAATGTTGTGTCAACATAGTCAAGATAGTCAAATTGATTTTGAGAGTCATGAAATATACATAAATAGAAAATTTAGGACTGACAGAGGTACAGCATCGATTCATCGAAGAAAGGATAATAATTTCAACACATGTTACCGGAGCAATTGAATATCTACATTTTTTTAAAACTATGCTTCAGTTCATACCTCACACCAGGTGTAAAGCTTGGCTCAAAATGGAATACACCTAAATGTAAACGTGCGACTATAGTGCTTCTGTAAGAGACACAAAAGTAAACCATGGTGCCTGCCCTTGGTTGGGCAAAGATTTCCTAGCTACAGTACTACGCAGATGATCCATGGACAGTGTTAAATAAAAATTGAGCATTTTATACCTTTTTTTAAAAATGTGTGACCTTTCACCTCTGGCCCCTGCGCTAGCTGGCTCCTGACTCGGGGCTCTAGACGTGTGCTGAATGGCAAATGGTGGACTTCAGGTAGATGAGACCCCAGGATGGTGTGAAATGCCATATTTACTCCTAAAGAGAGGAAATAGTGGCAGGTGGACAGTGGGTGTGGAGTTTTCAGATACTGTCCTGTAAATGAGAAACCTGGCCTCCCTCCAGACTTCAGATGTCTGACACCCCTGTGTCACTTCAAGTAATGGGGAGTCTTAAGGACAGCAAGCAGTCTTCACTTTCTGCCCTACAGTTTTTGATCGAAAACTGTACCAGTCCTAGAGGTGGAGCCCAGGGTGCTGAACGTGCCAGGTTAGAGTGAAGGATGAGGGTTCAGTATCAGCTGCTGGTAGAAAGAAGCCAAACCCAAGACCTAGGATTCTGATGAACCAAAGGAAAGTGAAGATGATGCACCATTTATGGCACAAAGCCCGAGTCAGAATCTTGGCTTTACTGGAGTAGGAGCACTGGAAACTCCCCTTCAGTTGGACCTCCTTGGGGGGTAAGGCAGGGGTGACTGGGATATGCCGGCTCCCAAAAAAGGGTGGATTGGACGCGAGGCACAGAATTGGGAAGAGGAGCAGACAACAGAAAAGTTACGGGCTAGCCTGCATGACCTGTATGCCCACAGACAGCACATTACCCTTTTCTACACTAGGCTTCCATTTTTACCCTTTGTATTGAGACTCAACCACAGTATGTTTCTCCAGTGACCCTTTTAAAATTATCACTCTTGGGCCGGAGATTTAAATCAGTGGTTCTGCCACCTGCCTAGCAAGCTCAAGGTCCCTGGTTCGATCCTGGCAACCACATACAATAATATGATATTGGGCGTGGTGACTCATGCCTACCAGCAATCAGTACCACATCCCACAGTGCCAGGCATGGTGGCTCACGCCTGTCATGCCAGCACTCAGGAGGCAGAGGCAGGAGAATTGCTGTGAGTTCAAGGCTTGCCTGGGCTATGTAGTGAGCTCAGGGCCAGCCTGAACTACAAAGCGAGACCCTGTCTCAAAAAAATAAAAATAAAAAATCTTGCTAAAAGATGAGTTCTCTAATGGGTGTGTGGCTTTATTCACTGAATTCTGCTACATGTTGAGATTATTGTTCTTTTTCACTGCTATATATATATCAATTCTTGGGTATGCTGTCTTCATTTTTTTGTTTTGTTGTTGTTGTTGTTGTTGTTGTTTGAGACAGGGTCTCGCTTTGTAGTTCAGGCTGGCTCTGAGCTCACTATGTAGTCCAGGCAAGCCTTGAACTCAGCAATCCTCCTGTCTCTGCCTCCCGAGTGCTGGGATTACAGGCGTGAGCCACCACGCTCGGCGCTGTCTTCATTTTTAACACCCTCATATTGACTTGTGGGCACATGATTTTCTTTTAGTATTTGAAAATATTTTTCCTCTGGATTTTCACACACACAAAAATGCACCCACGACATATACACAAGTATGAAAAAGTTTTGTGTAAATGTTTTCCTGTGTCTTACTTCATGAGCACACATCTCATTCCTGATGCCAGTGACTGTGCGATGCATAACTAACTGCATAGCTGACTTTCAAAGAAGGAAAAAAAAATCTCTCTAAATGTGCCCTGCTGATTAAGGATGCCATCCTTTTATATGCCAATTATAATTTTAAAATAATGAAGTAAAAATAAAAATGTCAGGCCAAGGATTTACCTCAGTGGCACTGGGCCTGCTTTGCAAGTGCAAAGTCCAAAGTTTGGTCCCCAGTACCAAAAAATAAATAAATAAATAGACAAATAAATACATACATACATGCCATCCTGCTTTCAGACATAAGAAAAATATTTTAAAGGTCTTAACAGTGAAGATAATGTTCTGTGAAATCAAAACTATTAAAGCTGTATTTAATAAAGTGAATCACTTTTACACAAGGCTTTATTAACTGAAGTAAGAAAGTCAGAAGAACCAACAGGAAGAAAAGATCATAGCAGCTGTGGGGAGTAAAAAAGATAAAAATTGAAATTGAAATTTTCTTTTTGAATTCACCATCTCAAAATATGATTTAGGGAAGTTTTAAATTTTTTCAATAACACTTCAACTTTATGTAGTGATTTTTACCAGAATGCTTCAAAAACCTCTATATATCTGTGGGAAGCAGCTCAGCATGGTGTAACCGGACCAGGCATTTATGCCTGGGGTTTTGGAGAATAATTCCTGAGTTGGAGTCTGCACTTTATGGTGCTGCCCCGAATATAGCAGAGGATCTGCTCTAACAAGGAGCTGCCCTGGGTTACTGCCAGAAAACATGTCCTGGCTCCGGGAAAATTCCCCTATTCCTGTGCTGGGTCCACTGACCATCGTCTCTCAAGTTAGCAACGTGCTATTTTCCTTCCAGTTTCTATGTAGGTTAGGACAGAGTTCAATAGAGTTAGCAGAATTAACTATATGATGGATGTACTTATTCTTCTGGTCTTATTCTATTAAAAGTTAAGCATTAATAGGCCAGAGGATTGGCTCAGTGGTTCTGGCGCCTGCCTCGCAAGTGCAAGGTCCTGAGTTCGATTCCCAGAAACCACATACAATGCTGGGCATGCAGACTCACGCCCACCAACAATCAATACTGCATACCACAGTGCCGGGTGTGGTGGCTCACACCTGTCATCCCAGCACTAGGGAGGCAGAGGCAGGAGGATTGCTGAGTTCAAAGCTTGCCTGGGCTACATAGTAAGCTCAGGGCCAGCCTGAACTACAAAGCGAGACCATGTCACCAAAAAAAAAAAAAAAAAAAGTTAAGCATTAATAGAGAATAGTACAAGGAATTTAGAGTTAGGGAAAAGATTTAAGAGAATTGTAGTTTGACATTTTGAGAAATTGTTTCCAGACTTATGATCATCATGTTTATAGTTACCATTTTGTTTCTGTTCTCATTCCTAAGAAATGTACTGATTTCTTGACTATCTGTTTTTGTTTCTACCGACCCAACGATAAATGTGTAAGATAATAGTAACCACTATTGATGTCATTACCCTTCTAAATCAGTATAAATATAGCCTGATCAATAAATGTGGCGCCTGCTCAGTACTGACTGAGAGGTCCTCCCGATCCCATCTTGTCTGTCTTGTCTTCTTCATCCTCAGACCCGACTCAGGCGCCGTCCGATTGCCGGCAGGCTCAGGCATACATCTTAATGACCTAATCAGCAAAACGAATATTGTGGAAGTGCTGGAGACTCAGTCTCTCGGGTGACAGCACCTTTCCCAGAGCACGGCACCTGGAGGCACGGTGCCCTTCCCAGCCTGGCCGAGGTCCCAGGGGCAGAAGTGCTCACAACCAGCTCCCGCAAGCCGGTCCCAAGGCCCAGCCCTGGAAGTGAAGGGGTCGCGGAAGAGGTGGACCCTGTCCTCACCCTGGTGAGGGGGCTCCTGTGAGCGGAACGGACGCGGGCAGAGCCTGAGCAGATCTGCTTTCTACCCTGTTTGCGTTGCACTCAGTACCAACAGCGGTGCCGCCGGATGCCTGCGAGCGCCCGCTCCGTCTTTCCTCGGTGGAACCGCACTCCTGCTTTAGCTCCGCCCCGCACCGCCAGTACCTTGCCAGAAGCTGCCCCCCAGTGCCAAGATGCAGGGCTGAGCCCAGGTGGCCCAGAGCAACGGAGAACAGGAGCCCCACGGGGAAAGGCAAGGGGGGGACTGCATACACGACGGTCTGGCTTCTTCTCCTGGACAGAGTCGCGTCTGCCCGCAGAACCTGGAAGGCCCGGGGCAGGAGACGGACACCCCGAGCACCGCGCAGGGCGGGTGGCTGCTCCCTACTGCCGAGCGAATTGGGTCCCTCGAGTCCTGTGTCGGGGCTCTTGTCCTGGGACTGGAGATGGCCCTGGCCGAGTAAGGCCCGTTCCCGGGTGTCCTTGGGCGCCCCGATGAGCAGCAGGCCGGCAAACGGGGACAGACTCAGCGGGACGGAGGCTCAGCCCAGAAGGAAGCGGAGGCGGGAGAGCAGGCAGCCGGCGCTCCCGCAGCTCCGTCCTGCAGACTGTCCGGTCTCTGGCCTCTCGGCCTGTCTCATGAGCACATTGCAGGCTTGCGTATGTAACGTGAAATACTGATTCTGTTTCTCAGACACCCTTAGCCGATCAATGCGAGTGAATCAGAGAGAGGGCCCTGAAAGAGATGGGGGGAGGGGGAGGCCCGAGACCAGGAGGAGCTGGTCCCCACGGGCAGAGGGGGAGGCACTAGGGCTACGCCCACAGAGAAAACCCGCTGGCGGGCGCAGTGAGAAAGCAGCGGTCCACGAGCCGAAGGAGGGAGTCCGTGGCCGTCAACCCTGCTGGGCCCTGAGCTTGCACATCCGGCTTCCAGAACTGCGGGAAAATAAAATCTTGTTAAGACACCCAGCTTGTGATCTTTTCTTCTGCCAACTCCAGAATATGAACACGCTCACGATGTATCTGTCCTATCACTGGTAAGATAAATGGGATTGTTGTGTAGACCAATTTGCAATCAATTAGATTTTCTGTTACTTGCATCCAAAAAAAAAAAATCATTGCACTAGATACACAGTGTGACCTTGGTTAGGTTGCTGTAGCTTTAAAACAGAGGAAAGAATTTCAGGTTCCTTGTATTTAAAGATAAAGAGGTCCCAAAAATAAAGAGGCCAAACGAAATAACATTCAGCTAATGCCTCTCCGTTCTGAAGGAAAAAATTTCTAAGTATTTTCTTTTCCCCAGGCCATTTTCACTTCATACAAAGTCTATAATTTATGGCTCAAATTCAAGCCTTTCCAAAGATATCTAGTAATAGTAACCTACAATTAATAAATGCATGTTTGTTTTGTCCTAAATTAAACATGTTTAAAGTACTAATAGTGTGCAGTGAATATAAATGTGAATGTGAATTCTGCTCTGTAGAATGGTGCTGAACACAGCTAAGTCCATAAGGCCTTATTTTGTGGAGAAAAAGGAGTCAGAATTTGGAGGCTTATGCGCGCACAGCACTGTCGGCCTCCTCCTGGGGCAGATGCAGCATCATTTTAAGGCTTTTGAGATCCCACAAGGAGCAAGTAACTTGAGCGCCATGTGCCTCGTCCAAAAATCATGTTCTCCAGTGGGAAAGGGGGCTGCACCCTGAGCCCGGCCCTGCAGACTCCTGCACACATGGCTCCATCTGGCTCCCGGAGCTACTACTTTAGAGGCGCATGTTTCTAAATCCTTTGGGGTATCTTTTAAAAGGTGATACTTTCCTTGTTATCTTTACTCTCCGCTCGCAAGGAACTCCTGCTTGTGGTATAATTAAACACAGGCAGTGGCCTCATTATCCCTAAGCAGCCAGACCCTTCGTGCTGTTTGATTGGCTGCTCGGAAGCATCCCTGTACCAAAGAAGGGACGGATTACATCACCTAGCTGGTGCTAAACGCTGAAGCAGGTGAATACTGGCAAGACTAATGGGCTTTATTTCATTTAAACAAATTACTGTTGGACTCCTGGTCTCAGAGCCTGCATTAGGGAGACAGGTGCTCTCCTGCGTCAAGGAGACATATTCCACATCGCCTGAGACCTCTCCATTGAAAACCCACTTCGCTTTGGGAGGCAGCGGTGTCCTGGGCAATGGACATCAGCAGGGACGAGGGTGGCCCAGCATTTCGGTATTGATCAGCACGCAAAAGCAAAGTGTTCTGCCTCGCTCCTTCCGCACTTCCATTTCTCCTTGCAGAAGGTGCGTCGTGGATCGTGTACGAAGAACCGCTACTTCCTTCCCACCCAACCTGCACATCCCTGATAGAAGAGACACAGTTGAAAGACGCTTCTGGAGTTCAGCCTTTGCGTTTCAGTCCCGCGAAGCTGAACGGACGTATCATTCAGGACAGGTGACGATTTGTGCAGTGACCCCGTCGTCCTAGCCATTTCATTCATCCACTCATTCATTCGTTCAACAGATATTCATACCAGGTCCTGCCTTACGCATTACAGATTCCTACTATACAGGCCAGATCCTTGTTCTTATAATACTTGTAGTCTGTGTCAGCAAGTGAGCAGTAAGTAAGTACGAAACTAAAATAAGTGGCTGCAGGCAGCGGTGCCGGAGCAATAGTAAACCAGAATAACAGGCTAGAGCACGGAGCAGGACGGGGAGCAGCTAGAGTGTGCCAGTGGGGGGGTCGGAGATGCGGGGACCTGAGTGTGTGACGGGGAAGACACCACGAGAACCGGAGGAGGGGTTCAGGAGCAGGCCCACGCCCTGCGGAGAGGCGCGAGACGGCGTGCGCAGAGCGGACGAGGGGCAGGGCGCACGCAGGGACGACGGGTGGGGAAGGCCAGACTCTCTGAGCCCTCGGGGGCCGCGGAAGGAGACTCACCCTCCCGTGGAAGCCGTAAGACTTTAAAGAAGACAACGACAGGACCGAAGCTCATTCCGGAGAGAGCCCGTAAGTTCGGTGGGAGCATGTGGAGGCCTGAATGCAAGCGCCCAGACCAGAGGGGACGCGGGGAAAGAAGCCACCTCGTAAGGGATCGTGGTGGCTTAGACAAGGGCAGAGACAAAGAAAATACGGTGAGAGAGAGAGAAACAGAGGGAGGATGTCGGGCTTTGTCAAATAATTTAATAATTTGAATATTCGTTCACTAATTTAATAGTTTCGTCTCTAAGAAGAGAGTATCTCTGAAGGAAATGATTTCCAGGGCCCTGAAGGCAGGTTCGAAAGTCCTACCACGGACACACACCTACCGCTTTTCATTGTACTGCGTGCCACGGGTGTGGCCACCACACCTATAGGCACACAGGCCTTTCAGAAGAGGTCTTTTTGCACGGTTCCTGGAGCACTACGGGTTTTAAGGAAATCTCCGTGTCCTTGCGGAAAGAACGGGATTTTGTCTCGGTGGCAGTAGCATCTCCTGAGCTTCTCCCCGAGGACGGCTCCCGATGGCCTTAGTTCGTTTTCTGTCGCTAACACCCCTGGCTGAGGAAACTGCAGAGGCAGGAGTCGTGTCCGGGTGTCTGGCTCCGCTCTGCAGCTGCTGATTTCCTACTTGCTGGCAGAACCGAGTCACGTTCACATCCTAGGGCTCTTGGGAGCTGGGTATTTAGAAGAGCAACAGATCGGAGACAGTCCCAACTACATAGATACTTGACCCGGTAGTTCCTCTGTCACGTGCACAGTATTAATCGAATCCCCAGGAATTTTAGCAAGCCCATCGTTAATATTCTTGCTATTCCTTGAACATATATTAATCTGTGTCCTGCTTGCAGGAAAACAAATATGAATGAAACTGTATATTTCTCATTTCGCAGAGGGATTCAGTAATGGCCCAATTATGTTCTCCAGTAAAGAGTCTCTCTAATTAGTGGAAAGAAGTTGCAGGGAAGCTTTGACCTTTTGTTCCTTCTTTTACTGATGGAAGAGGCCTTGTGCCATGTGAGGGTGGGCATAATGAGGTTGTGCAGAAACCCACTAAGTAGGGTCATAAATATATTCTGACTGTTGTTGATTTTTCTGTGCAATCACCAGAAGGCCATTCTGTTGACTTCAGCAGCTGCTCGTGGTGTGGTACACTCAACGACGATAATTTTTCCTCTGAACCTGGGATGTCTCCCTGAGTATTTCTTGTCAAATAGAAATCAATGGAGTGATAGCAGCTGCTTTGACAAGCTTCTTATCATTCCTAATCCAGAAAGTAAAACAGACAGAAAGTCAAAAGAGATGGGAGTAGCCTGGATTTTCTTCAAATGGAAATGCAAACAGCGCCCTTCAGAGCAGGGAGAGTTCCAAGGTCAACCTTCATAAAAAGTGCACAGTAGATACCACCTTCGGTGAGGAAGGAGGAAAGTCGTTTCCTGAATGCGAAGAAAACATGTAATAAGTTGACATCAGAAGTTTTAAAACACTGAGGGGCTCAGCTCAAGGTCTGGGGAGGAATCCACAGCATGAGGTAAATCAGAAGCAGGAACACGACCACAAAGACTCTTAACTAGGCTGCACCCTACTCCCTCACACCGCTGCCATCTGTCAGCTTTTCTCCACGTCTGCCACCGCTTAATCCATTCCTCCGCCACCTGCCCAGAGGACTTCTGCAAAGAGCTGTCAGCTACCTTCCTGCATGGACTCGGAGACAGAGGGATACTGACTTTTTGGCTCAGTGCTCGAGTTTTCACTTGCTTGATCGCCTCTTTTATGATCACAGATTTGCTCTCTTCCATTCCATTCTGTTGGCCTTTGCATACCGTCTTTTTTCTGAAGGATATGCTCTGTCTCTAACGGCTTTTCCTGCCCTGCCGGTCATCTAAATGTTGCCTTATAAACTGCTTCCAGCTGGTTGCATTGGAGCACACCTATAACCCCAGCACTCTGGGAGGCCGAGACAGGGAATTACGTTCAAGCCTAGTGACTTAGGGACATCCTGTCTCAAAAGCAAAAGGGGCCGAGATGTAGCTCCGTAAACCTTCTCTGAGTTGAGTCCCAGTATCACACATGCACACACACTGAAGTCTCTTCCTCCAAGAGACCTTGCCTAAGGTCCACCCCGTTTCTTTTGTACTTACTGCTAGATGTCTGAAATCTTGGGTAAGAGTGACACTTCAGATTTTAAATCTTCAGCATTGGCACTTAGTCACTGGGAGAAGGCTATGGTGGATACTAGTTCTGGAGGGCTGAAGCGGGCGTGGCTCAGGGCTCAAGTCTACATTTGCGTGATCATTTCTGATATTGATGCACACTATTGCACTTTTATTTTGTTCACTGTGTTTTTCAGCTTCAGAATTTCGGTTTGGCTTTATCGTTATTATTTCATTCCCTATTCTCATTATGGTCACTTGCTGTTTTCCTTGGGTCATAGAATTCTCGGTATTTTCGTGAAGTGTGCTGAACTTTCTTTAAATAGTTATTTTGATTTCTTTCTCAGGTGTGGTTTAGATCTGCCCATTTTTTAAGTTAGTAACTGATGCCCTATTTTACCCACGTGGTTTGTCATGTTTCCCTGGTTGTTCTTGCTCCTGTGGTCATGGGTCAGTGTTTGCACATTGGAAGAATAGATCCTTATTCCAGGTTCTGCAGATAGTCTTTGACAGGTATATTAATCACTTCCTGATGCTATAACAAAATACTCAACATCTGCAACCATGATACATGATTCTTTATTTCTTTTTCTCCTCTCAGCTAGTTGGAAGCTCCTGGAACATCAGGCTGCTTCTTCATGAACTTCTTGGCCTGTCTTTTAATGACAAAGTACTCTATTTATATTGTCTTATTACAGAGGAAAACTTCCATGACAGATGAATTCTTTAAAGTTATGTTTCATTTTCACAATCATTAAACATAAATTTAAGTAAGAGATCTTTCTTAGCCTGCTGGATAGAGATGGAGGGATAGGTAGATAGATAAATAGATAGATAGATAGATAGATAGATAGATAGATAGATAGAGATATAGATATAGGTAGATAGATGATAGATAGGTAGGTAGATAGATATAGATAGATGATAGATAGGTAGGTAGATAGATATAGATAGATAGATGATAGATTAGATAGATAGATAGGTAGGTAGATAGATATAGATAGATGATAGATAGATAGA
>PVIC010039367.1:0-17153 GCA_004025085.1 Thryonomys swinderianus
AATCAGAAGAAGGTGTGGATACTCTGGGAAGTTAATGCTGACAAGTGTCATATACATCAGTCACTTGCAATTGTGATATTGACACGTTAGTGGTCACAAGGAATTTATTACTAGTAGGTAAAGAGCCAAAGCTTATGGTGATTTCGTAGAGAACATTCAAGAATGATCCTTTAAGAGACTGTACCTTCTGGCTAACAAACATACTTTCCTGAGATGGAGAGAAAGGAACAGAACTTCGCTTGGCCTACTTGGGAATCACACACCCTGATTTATGCCCCTTTCAGCCTTACGCTAGAGCCTGCCTGGGGTGGGAATAAAGCATGAACTTCCCCACGTGTCAGAGTGGAGTAGTGGACACCATTCATTTCCACTGGGGAACTTGAGGGAGATGCCTATTAGTCTCCTGCATTCTCTCAGCCCAGAATTTGGCTGCTGGTGTCCAATGCTGATGTTCTGAGAACTTCCACAGGACTGCATTTGAGAATCTCATAACATCAAGAGAAAATTAAACCATTTTATTTATGAATAACCTGCCCGGGGTCCATATTTTAACTCACCTTTCTGAGATTTGTGAATGGATCCAGGCCAAGGAGAATGTACATGAACATATCTATCACCTGTATAAACTTCAATTCCAGGAAAATTTAACCTTCATGGTTCTAATAACAGAGAAATTCTACCTTTAAGATAAAATGATGTGAGATCTGAGGCTGTTTGAGACTCATAGTTTGAATTTCTGGTCTATTAATTTTGTGATTATGGAGTTAAGAGAGGTAGCTTAGAGAGAAACAAAAAAATGGTTCAATGTATTAATAATATGAAGCCATTTCTGAAAGTCTTTTAACATTTTTTCTTTAAACAAGGCCCTGTGTAAGTTCACCTTATGTGATATAATAATTAGAAAATGAAGTTCACTGGAGAAAATAGATATCATCCTAACAGCCATTGTGAATATCCATCCCATTTCCTTTGGGCTTTGATATACATACAGTTAGATAATCTTGTTCACCACTGTACCCCCAGCATCTAGCAGACCTTATGAAAAAGACTAAAATGCTCTCCATAGATATGTGGACAGGGCAGTCTTCTGTTTTCAATTGATCTCACACCTGAGTGCTGTCTGATCAGTGTTTACTTCTAAACAGTCAGTTAGGCTGCTGCCACTCCACGGTGATCAGCAGCATCTATAAATTTAGGACCTTTCCCTAAAATCAGTGGGTGAGTTTCTGGAGAATGAATGGCTCTTGGTTGTTAGGAAATCTTACATAAATCTGATAAAGTTTCCTTCACAAATCAGCTTGTACAAAATGCTGTTTGCCCCTAAAATTTCCTAGGTAAGAATATATTCTCAAATCCTTTCTTTTTTTTTTCTTTTTTTTTTTTGCTTTTTGAAGACAGGGTCTTGCTTTGTAGTTCAGGCTGGCCCTGAGCTCACTATGGTGCCCAGGCAAGCCGCCGCGAACTCAGCAATCCTCCTGTCTCTGCCTCCCGAGTGCTGGGATTACATCAAATCCTTTCAATTGATGTCAAAATTCTTGCCAATTATTGTAATTTATTCATCTTTCCTTAACTGAATAATGCAAATCAGTTTCCAAATATCAGAGAAGGTCCCAAACACAGTGCCCTCTGATTTCTGTATTTTTAAAAATGAACTTTACTGTATTCTAAGAATGACATGAGCTTGTGAGTCTGATTTTCTTAGGCTCAAAAGCTCTTTGGACACTGAGGCCCACTGCTTTTATTGGAGAAGGACTATGCAAGGCCTGGGAACTAGGTGTTGACTGAAACCTCCGTTCCTGAAACTGAGTCCTGTGTTTTTGTTAGTCCCCCAAGAATCACCACACGCTGAGGGTGACTCAGTTTTACCTAGTTCTTGCCTTTATATTGCCAAATACAAGCTTCAGAAGAGTTGGGCAAAGATCAATGGACACATATCCAGTGCTCCAGGAGCTCATCTTCCCCTCGTTCTTACACACTCGTGACTTCTGTGGTTGGTGATCTTTTCAGGTGGTCTTTTCTTTCCAGGTACCCTGAATGTTGTTTGAGGCCAGCAACATTCCTGTGATGTGTGTTTTTTCCCAGTGGACCTTCTAGGACAAAACCTGTTTTCATGTTCAACAAAGATCCATAGTCAGATGGATAAACGCAGAAAGAAAAACTATGCTAGAGAAAATAAATGGACACTTCTTGCCCGGTAAATTGATGTCAATGTGATGAGATTATGAATATTGACTCAAGAGAATTGGGAGCAAGACACACACAAGTTGAGGATGTCGACCCAGGGAAGACTCTCCTTAAAAGGTCTTTTAGAGGAAGAGGAGGATGACCATGTAAAGAGTTCCTCCAGTGGGGGAGCAGAGAGCCAGAGAAGGTGGAGGCACCAGTGAATTCCTCTGGTGAATCAGGTCAGAAGAGGACTGCAATGTGTCTTGTACCCTAAGAGGACTGGAATGTGTCTTGTACCCTGAAAGACCCTAATAAGAGGTGTTTCCATGTTTGGTTGGAAATAAAAGGCAGAGTGGGTGTGTGATATAGATGAGGGATTTGGTCATGGATATGCTAGGCTGATAAAGATGCCTCATTTAGGAGAGTTTTTTAATTTACTTTATTTGAGATTGTGTTTGAATGTTTTTTTTTGGAAAAGAAACTAGGTATTGCTGGTCTTGTACAGCTTTTTTATTAATATATGCTTGTGATGCATAACGATCAATTTTGCATATATGTACAATGCTAATTTATTGTATTTGTGAGAGTGGGAAAAGATCTGCATGTTTTATAATTTTTTAAAATATTGTTTAGTATTAAGTTTAGGAGATTTTTATAAGAAGTTATTCTGAAGATTCAGAATCCATGTTGAAACTGAAAGCGAGTTTTGATATAATAAAGAAATCCTAATTGGGTTACTATTCATGGAAGTTTAGCTTTTCACCAAAAACTGAATACTTATTTAAAATGTGATCCACAGCCCTTTGGAGTAATACAGTCAGACTTTGTCCAAGTGCAAATGCCATCAGTATGACAACCACATAAAACCTGAAGCTTTGATTCCCGCCTTTTTTCCCTCTTGATTTTCCATTGAAACCTAAGAGAATTGACACCAGAAGTAGTAGTAAGTTACATCGAAAGTGTTGCAGTTCCATTTCTTAGAAAGTGGGTGAAATTAAATCATGCCACTCACCTCGGTGGATAGAGGAATTGTGTTTTTTACTCCCTTTTTGGTCCCTCTGGTTCCAGTCAAAGGGGACATTTGTCTTCCTGAAAAATAGCCAGTAGTGTGTTGCTGTTGCAAGTGTTGTTTGCCCTGAACCTCCTCTAAAGAAGAAATTTTTTACTCAGTTAAAACAAAACTCGACCTAGCTGTGCTTTCCCCTGCTGAAGAGCCCTCCTTTCTTATGTTCTAAGTGGGATTAATTTTCATAACTTAATTTCCCACATCCAGGAGGCAAGCTGCAGTTGCTATGGGAACAGTAACTGAATTTCCTGGCTCTTGTACATTGAACACATCAACAATGGTTCTATAGTGACATAAGTATTTCTTCCTTTCCTCACTTTCATTTCCTCTTCCTCTTTTAGATGGATGATTGTTGAGGAAAAGAGAAAGAGGATTTAATTTCACAGGCTGGTTTATCAGATCAGTGTGTCACAATACTCACCAGGCAAGTTCTTTTCATGATAATTACATCTCCAAAGGAAGTGCCTGTCTAAACTGTACTTCGCATCTTTGGTACTGGTTCCAGAGTTCTCCACACATCATGGAGACCCGTACTAAAGGGGAAAATGGCTATCTCCCACTATTTATTGGACTTAACCATGGCTTTGGGTGCTGTGATAAATGAACTGCAGATTTTTTTTTTTTTTTGAGACAGGGTCTTGCTTTGTAGTTCAGGCTGGCCCTGAGCTCACTATGTAGCCCAGGCAAGCCTCGAACTCAGCAATCCTCCTGTCCCCACCTCCCGAGTGCTGGGATTACAGGCGTGAGCCACCACGTCCGGCACTGTGGTATGTGGTATTGATTGCTGGTGGGCGTGAGTCACCACGCCCAGCATTATATGTGGTTACCTGGGATCAAACTCAGGACCGTTGCGTTACCGGGGATCGAACTCAGGACCGTTGCACTTGCAAGGCAGGTGCCGGAACCACTGAGCCAAATCTCCGGCCCAGAACTGCAGATTTAAAATGTGCTCCTTCACATTTCTTCTTCATTGCCACAAAACTTTTCTTCCCTAAAATTGAAAGACCTTCCAGGTTATATATCTATATACACATAGAGTATGCTTGTCAGAGAAGTCCTTGCATTGCATTTCTGCGCCACATAATCTTTAATCTAACATTTGCATATTAATAGATAATTGTAAAACATTATGTAAATTACACATGGTGCTGAATACATTATCAAATCAAATGGCCTTTAGGGGTAATTACAGGATGCCGCTATGTCAACCAGCATGCTGCAGGTTGAATGCTGAACACTTCCATAAAATGAAATATAACCCAATCGGGTTTATTTCCCTCCAGAGTCACAAGCTGCCTCTCCAGTTTGTTAGATTAAATATATGTGGGGTTATATCAATTACAGAATATCAGGGATTAATAGAATAAAGTCCTGAATTAAAAATATTGAAATGTGAAAATATCTTAGTTTGGTGATTAGCTAAATATTGAGTCACAGAGAAAGTCTTTTGATGTACTCATTCAGGTATAATCTATTTTTTATTTAATAGTAAAGTGCAGTAGCCAACACAGGCTCTGTGAGGTACCCAGCCTCAGTCCATTTTCTGTTCCTATTACAGAAGACTGTACCTGAGACAAGGTAGTTTCTCAGGATCAGAGATTTATTTGATTCATGGCTTGGGAGTTCTAGAAGTCCAAGAGCTTGGAGCAGGTCTCTGATGAGGGGCTTCATGCTTCCTTTCTCCACAGGGGAAGATGGACAGGCAGGAGAGGGCAGCAGCAAGACAGAAAGAGGAACGGCTGACAGTGACCTTGGTCAGAGTGCTCCTTCTCCAGGAGCAACCCACTCTCATGAGCACTGCCCACTTAAGGATAGTGCCATTAATCACTAATGGTCTCTATGTCTCACCCTTCAGTGTTACTAGATTAGGGTTTAAGTTTCCAAAACGTGAACTTGGGGAGACAAATGTAGACCTCAGCACAGAGCATTGCTAAATGACTTCGTTCTTTTATTGACATTTATGTGCTCTTTGCACACCACTGACTGATTTATTACTCTGTTTTCTACTGTTTTGACTCAATATTTATTCTGTAGATGGTAGTCAAGGAAACATTGTAGAAGGAAATGTGACAGAAATGAAGGAAAGGATGGGAAGAGCAGAGGAAGAGAGGGAAGAAGGGAAAGGAAAAGTAGGAGGGAGGGCAAGAGGAGGAAGAATGGAAAGAAGGATATAGGAAGAAAAGAATTGGAGAGTCCTGATCACTTTCTTTAAACCATTTGTTAAAAAAACCAAACACTTTCATTTGCAGAACCAGGTTTTTGTTCGTTATTTTTCTATAGAGGAGATCCCTAAATTGTAGCTGTAACCTGTGCCTTGAACAGGCTAAGTCCATTCCTTTCTAATCCCGTGTGTGTGTGTGTGTGTGTGTGTGTGTGTGTGTGTGTGTGTGTGTGTGTGTGTAACAACTAGTTACCTTTTCTACTTTTATGTAAAATGACTTTCCCTCCCTCTTTAATTTGGCGATTTCTGGTTCTCTGAGTGAGCTGTTCTTTATTCACTGGCAGCTGAAGGTAAAACACACCTGATGTTCTGACTGATATCCCTTTTGCAATCACAGTATAAGCAATAACTAAGTTTGGAAAATCCAAAGCAGTCCTTGCCCCAAATAAACTTTAAGTTGTGTACTTGGAAATCTGAATCTTGCTTCAACCTCTGTGTTCAGAAATCTTCCGTATCTGAGAGTCCTTCTCTCCCTTTTCTTGGCCCTCTCTACAGAAACCCACCATAGAGTTGGGTAGAATCAGGTGACTAGGGGCTTTACCCCAAACGCTTTAATTCTACCATAAATGAAGTAGTCAATGATCTAATACTTCTTATGCTGCAAAACTAAAAAAGTGATAACTTCCAATTTCTGTAGAAATCTGCAGCCTAATTCTAACGAGAAGTGCAAGAAAGTTGCTCATTCCCAGAGAGTTCTGTGGCTTTTTCAACACTGGGGTTAAGGTTAGGTGTTTAAACCTTCATTAGTCTCTTGCCAGTTCTGTGATGAGTGGCGAGTTAATTTAAGCACTTAAAGGTGTAGGTAAAGGTGTGGGTAGGTAATCATTCACACCTCACAGGTCCATTGTCAAGATCAGAAGCAATCACAGATGTGAATCCATAATCCAAAGGTGTCTTTCTTTGTTTCCATCCTCTTCCTGCCCTGGCATCCCAGAAACCTGTATAGAGATGACTGTCTTAGCTAAAATACCAACAGGCTGCGCTGTGTAGGTCAATACCTGCCTGTGGGCAAGTCGTTTATTTATCATTTCTTCCCCGCCTCCATTCCCAGCTCCAGTTGGAGCCAGTGGGTAATTTAGAGCCACTGGGAGTTAATGAGAAAATGAAAGGCATTGTTACCATTATTGCTGTGGTGCCTGGTGTTCTGGTGGAAACACTTGAGATAGGAAAAGGATAATAAGAACAAGAAACCTGCCTTGAGTTAAACTGTGCTGTCCAGAGCCTCCTGCACATGACTTCAAAGCTAGGTTTCCTTAAGTGGGAGTTAAGGCCTTAATCTCCTTGCCAGTTAGAAATAATTCCTAACGATTAACATAACAGTGGATCATCTGGGGCTCTGCGAGATACCACGGATGGCAGTTTCTACTGAAAAGCAATGAAGCACAGAAACAGCTTCTGCCACACAGTGAAAGAGTAAAATATAGCAGCTAATTATTTGCCAATAAATGGCTCCGACTATTGTATACCCAAAGTCTGACACACACGTTACTAGTTTTCCACGCATAGTTATCTGATTTTTATGGTATTTCGTACCCCAAACCAGATACCTTGGGCCTCGTCTTGCTTTGAGAGAATTTTAACCCACTACTTACAATAGGTGCTGCAAAAGACTGTGACTTGCTGGCACCCACAATATGGGTCTCCCCAAAGCCTTCAGGTACTAGAGCAGTAACTGTAGTGATGCCCTTCATTTACCTATTAGTTCCTCATGGCTCCAGATCACCAGTCTGAGCTCAAAGTGGAGAAAGAGGGGACAGGACTGATGAATAAGGGTCTTCCCCATGGACAGGCACTAATCTTTACAAAGACCACCAGCTGGCAGTCTGCTTTGTGACAAGCATCCTGTGTAGACACTTCTATGGTCCCACTGCAGGAAGGGAAGACACGCATCGATCATCTACTCCGGATTAAGTTGGATTCCTGGCACTAGAGCATCTGTCTTTAACACCCTGCACTGCTTATTTACTGGCCCTAGGTGAATCAGAACTGACCTTCTTGGGTTCATTTCAAGAAGTATTTGTCTGGAAAAAGAGATGAGGGAAGATTGAGGAGCTAAGAGATTCACTGGGCATTGCAGAAGATAACAGCCTCCTGCTCTTACAGGATCCTAATGGCCCCAGCAGGAAGTCCTACTTTGCCACAGGTTGCAACCCGCCAAAGTCATAGCTCCCTCCCCATAGTCCTTGATCTTCTCCTGGTTTTCTATCTTTTTTTTTTTTTTTTTTTGAGACAGGGTCTCGCTTTGTAGTTCAGGCTGGCCCTGAGCTCACTATGTAGCCCAGGCAAGCCTGGAACTCAGCAATCCTCCTGTCTCTGCCTCCCGAGTGCTGGGATTACAGGTGTGAGCCACCACGCCTGGCACTGTGGTATGTGGCATTGATGACTGGTGGGTGTGAGTCTCCACACCCAGCATTGTATGTGGTTACCGGGATCGAACTCAGGGCCTTGTGAGGCAGGCACTGGAACCACTGAGCTAAATCTCTGGCCCCGGTGTTCTATCTTTTCTTGAAAGGAAGTGTTTACATGTTAATCTTCACAACAGAAATTTGGTAACTTTATGCTAATGCCCACATTTTTTTTCCAATGCTGGGGATTGAAGCAGGACCTTACATTTACCAGACAGGCTCGGTGCCACTGAGCTAAACCCTCAGCCTAATCCCAAAGGAAAGTATTTTCTAATCTGTAAATGCTCCTATTAGAGTTCTCACTAGTAGAGCTGCTGGGAGACATTCTACTCCATCAACTTTTAAAGCTTAGAAATGTACACAGAATCTCTATTAGGGACTTTCTTGTTGCTGGGGCAAAATATCTTACATCTTCAAGGTAAAGAAGGAGAGGTTTATTTCACACAATGGTTACAGAGGGTTCAGTCCCATGCTAAGGCTGCTCCAATGTAGAAACAGCATGGTTGAAGGATGTAAAGGAGAAGAGCTGCTCAATTCACGGCACCCTGGAAACAGAAGGTGGGTGGCCAGAAACAAAGAGAAATTCTCCATGGGGGACCCTTGCTTCTGGCTGATCTCCACCTTCTAACAGCACATGTAGTTGTGAACTTCTGAGTGGGTGAATCCACTAATGAGTATAGTGCTCCATAATGCAGTCACCTTCCAAAAGCCCCACTTGTATGTACATGAAGCTTTTGGAAAACATTTTAGATCTAAACCATAAATGAAGCACTCTCCCTAACTGAAGCAGAGGGCTGCTCACTGTGCATGTGTGTGCGTGTGTGTGTGTGTGTGTGTGCGTGTGCTTGGCTGAGCCATTGTCACAGAGCCACAGAAAGCCTCAATATATTACAGACATCTGAAAGGCAGAACAGTGAAGGCCTTGTAAAGATAAAGATCACAACTGATTTTCTTTTGTAGAGAGTATCTTTTATGACCTCCTCTTGCCTTAGGAGAACTTGACTTTGACTTCCAGATGGCTTTCCCATCTTGTTCCTGGGGTACAGGTGACAGGATTTGACGTACAAACACCAATCTGTATCTGTGCAGATGATGGTAATGACATAAAAAAGTTACTGATTTTTTCCAAAAAAATTACAACCCTGTAGCATGGTATCAGTGAATTTAATTTCTTAAATCAAAGTTAGGTTGCATATCCTCCCAAAGATTTTATAAAGGGGAAAAAATCATGTAAAATTTTATTGGTAGTATAACTTCGAAGTCATTAATGTGTGTCACGTTACATGTTTCAGTTGATTTTACATGCATGCATCAAACACTCTTCCTCTTCTCTGTGTTATACCTAACATGCTCAAAATAAAACAAGTATTTTGAGTACTTACCATGTTTTATAATTCTGATAAGGATTCTAATATTTAACTCATTTAATTTTTAAGTCACCCTGTGTCCCTAAAAGCCCATATGCCAAAGGCTTGGTCACCTGACTCTGGTGCTATTGAAAGGTAATGAAACCTTTAAAGGTAAGGTCTGCTGGAAGAGGGTTAGGACAAGGGAGGGAGGACTTGTAGGGTCCATTAGGACTCTGCCCTCTTCCTCTCCCTCTCTTCTTGCTTCTAAGCTGCCATAACTTATATAACTTCCTCCACCAAGTACTTTCCACCATAGTTTACTACATCACTGTAGGCTTTTAATGCAAGGTGAACCAAAGTATCTGAAATCATGAACCAAAATAAACCTTTGTCATTATAACCTATCTTGGGTATTTTGTTACAATGCCAAAAAATCTGACATATCTACCATCTTCACCTTCACTTTATAGATAAGACATCATGTTCAAAGGTTCAGCACAACTATCACGTATTTCACAATGAAAGGAGCACAAATTACAAGCAGAACTCAGAAATCTGATTCCAAACCAAGTCACACCACCATCCCCAAGAGCTACTATTTTTGCGTTGAGTGAGCCTTCGCATTTGTTCTCCTCCTCTCCTTTCCACCACTGTGTGCACACCTACACAAACACAAATCATCTCTCTTGGTGGCAGATGGGTCCACTGGAGACTGCAGACCTTCCCTGTATTGTCCCTAAGGTCTCATCCTTGAGACCTTTTGGTCCTGGCCAGGCTGAGCTAGTCAACCGTTTGCATGGGAAGAACCAACAGTTGAGCATTTTCTCCCATCTTTGGCATCTTTGCCTTCCCTGTAGGCATATCCTGTTTGTTTTTCAAACAGGCGCTCTGGCCCTCCAGCCCAGTTGACCATGATTCAGTTGATAGTTGCTTGTAGCAGCTGCCTTTGGTCTGAGCTGGTGCTATTTGATGGCTGCAGCAGGGGTTCCGAAGGATGGAGCTGCCAGAATTATTTATCTCGTGGTGAACTGATGCGTGAGAAGCTGGCCCTGCCCAGGGCCCCTGTCAGGAAAGGCACTTAGAAGAAATGGCGACTGTTGTTGCTTTTTAATCACTGTGTTTCTTCCCTCCTGGGTATGCTGACCTTGTAAAGAACTGGCTAGAGATCTGTGCTCAATAAAAATAGCTTGTGTTTATAAATCATCCTTCCCCCAAAGTGTAAGAACTTCTCCACACATTTTATTAGAGCTAAAATCTTCCTGAAATATTCTTAAGGAGAGGAGGCTATTGTAAACTGAATTGTTTCTGGGCAGGATGATGCTTGTTCATTTCTCTTGCTCTTCCCAAAGCACCAGTGTTGACTAAATATTGTGTGGTTAATTGGTTCCTAATTAAGGTTAAACTCAATCCTAGATCTTAATGGATTATAGGGCTGTTGAGGAGACCATCTCCTTTGGATTGTCACAGCCCACTGAGTATGGCTGGGTCATCTGTACGGTGCAGTGTTCACATTAGATAACCGGGGTGGGAGGCAGTGGTCATCCCTGCAGTTGACCCTGTTAATGTGTGAACAGATGAGGCTTAACGCAGCCACGGTGAGCTTGTGCTTTCTCCAGACAACTGGTCTCGCTCAGCATCCTGGAAGAAAAATCCAGGAAGAGATTCCTCCTCCCACGGGCTGGCCCTAATCCCTCAGTGATCACTGACTCCCAGTTGGCTGGACAGACCCTGCTATCAGATGGCCAGAGAACACGTTTCACTGATTCTTGGGAGATTATCTGGGCAGCAGGCTGCAAGGGGGGGGGGTGTGTGTGTGGACCTTGACTGGTGAACAATCAACTATAAATTCACAGGCGTGCTGAAATTCTGAATGAAATCTGTACAGTTATGGATCCAGGAGTCAGTGTTTGGCTCGTGCTGTACCGTTGATTGCCAAATGCTGATAATGAAATTGAAGCTCTAAAAGGGAAATCAGCTCACCCAAATTCACACAGCTAAGTTGCAGGGATGGATTGCATGAAAATGTTTTAAGCTTGTACAGTACATTATGCTGCTTCTAGTTTATATAGCTCTTTTTTATAGAAGTTCCAGCTCTTTGTTCCTTGTTATTCTTCTGTATCACTGTCCACTAGTCGTGAAGGCCATTTGTTCATACATTAATGCTCAGAGTCACGTGTGCATTTTGACATGGGTGATAGGGAGACATGCTTGTTGTGGGAAAGCTAAATGATAACCTCCTTATAAATCTGTTCCCTGGGTGTTAGAAGGCACCCAGTTCTGTTTGTAAGCAGTAACATTTCTGCTAGGACAAGAAATGCAATACATATGCTAATATGTACATGAATGGTTGGGAAAAGGTTTGAATCAAAAAAGCTTGTCTGCTTCACATTTACAGCCAATGGAAATTGAAAAATTTTTAGCAGGTTTGCAGTGAAGGTGGCAGAAGTGCCAGAGAGTAGAGATTGCTACTTACTGGTGCCTTCCTTTGAATTTCTATAGACATACTTGGCCTATAAAGGGTTGGATAAAATGATTGCCAACCTTATGCCAGACGTGGTGGCTCATGCCTGTCATCCCAGCACTCGGGAGGCAGAATCAGGAGGATTGCTGAGTTTGCAGCAGCTTGCCTGGGCACCATAGTGAGCTCAGGGCCAGCCTGAACTACAAAGCGAGACTCTGTCTCAAAAAAAAAAAAAAAAGGATTGCCAACCTTGAAATGCTAAGATTCTGTAAAATACCACATAGTTGCCAGAGGGGTGGTAGCACACGCTTGTAATCCCAGCACTCTGAGAGGCTGAGGCAGGAGGATCACAAATTCAAGTCCAGTCTGGAGGGAAAAAAAGAGATGAGATTGCCACAACAAACACCAACAAAATCCCCACATAGTATATACTGGAAAAAAAAAATCCCTCAGCTACATTGACTATCGTGTGGATAAACACAAGTTCTTAAATTTACCTTGAATTGAGATTATACAAAGTACTAAACTTTGGTTTACTTATCATTTTTAAGATTTCCTTAGAGCATTTAATAAACCATTACCACATTTTAGTATTTTTATAGCCTGAAAGCAAAGAGGCTTCTTGAAATTTTTATATTACTTTGCTGTAATAAAGACCTCTTCCCTTCTTGCAGTGCAATTTTTTTGAGCCTGTAGCCAGTTCTTACCTCTTCCCAGACCTTTGATAAAAAGGGGCCATGCCTCAGGCATTTTGTAGTAGTCAGCTAATCAGTGTATGCTAGGTGACTGAGGGTGAATGTTAAGTAGATTCTGAGAACTATATTCCTGACAAAATTTTGAACAGATTATTGAAAATTCTAGTTTTTAGTGTTTATAAGAGAAGGTAGTAGCATATACTCGCAGTTAGGTAGAATTCATTAAATTTAATTTCTATCAGACAATCACTTTTTGGTCAGAAGTATTCACATGATAATCGGGCAGGTGCTCTAAATACAGTATACTGGGATGTAGGCATGAGGGCATGTTTTGAGAATTTCTTAGAATGAGTTCTCCAGAAGGACTGTGGCTCTGTGCTTGGCTGTGTAGCTTTAAAGATTTGAATCTACCTTCTGAAAAAAAAAAAAAAGAGGGCAAATTTCACTGACTAGAATTTTCTTTTGAAATACCTCAAAACCAATATTATTTCATCATTAAAGATTTGTGATATCCTAATAAGTGAAGTAAATAGAACACAGATATGCAAATACTGGATCTTTTCTTCGATATAAGCACCTGTAGAGGTAAAGGAGCTCTAGAATGTATGATAGTTTTTGTAGAATGGGAAATGGAATTTGGTGTGGGAACATAATGAGGGAAAGGAATAAACATGATTTGGAAAAAAAATAAAAGAGTATGTATATAGGGGGTGGGGAGGGGATGGGTGGTCAGGGATGTGGGTAAAAATGAGAATTGACCTGTGTTACATATTGGTACAAATTCCCCAGTGTTTTGTGTGATTGTGAGCTGTGTATATAATGTACCAATAAAGTTTACTGAATAATGAAAAAAAAGATTTGTGATGTCCTAATAAACTGAAACTATGGGGCAAATATCAAATTAGCTTAATCCTAATAGAATTCTGCACTTAGGCATCTAATGTCAGGTGAACAAGTATAGAACTGAGGAGAGTTTGATCTGTAACTCTGCATAAAACCTTTGAGAATTGAAGTTGACAGTTTTGTTGGTCTTTGTCTGTGGTAAATGGCTATTAAGTAAAATTGGCACAGTATAAGACTACACTTAGAGTTTCCAGACCAAGAAGAGAACTAATAGTTTCATGACAAATATACTTGCCTCTGAATATGCTGGGGTAGAAGGGATTATTCTGGCATACATATTTTAAGAAAGGCTTTAGCACGTAAAGGTATATTCAGAAGACAGTAATGATATCTTGAAGCAGTAGTCAATGAAATGGTGTATATGATTCACCTCGTGGCGACAAGGCTACAGGGAAACACAATAACTCTCTTCTAGTAGTTGAAGGATTGTTATGGGAAAAGAACCTGACTTATTACTTTAGAGGATAGACTAGAGCTGATGTGTTTGGGAGTTTTAGAAAACCAGGTAAGTTTTGTTTTGTCCTTTAAACAAATTTTATTTGTCAGGCACCACCCCTCATCTAACCAAAATCACATGACCGTTTTTGTGGAGGTTGCTAAGCCAAGGTTAGAATTTTCTCATCTTATTTTCTCTTTGTGTATATATGTTAACTTATTTAAAAAGTATCTTGACCAGAGGAATTTTTCTAAACGGATCTCCTCCGTGTCTTTAATTAAATGCAGATTCTTAGAACAACGTGTGACCAAAGTAAGGATAGGAGAGCAGCTGGGTTCTTTCTTCTGGTAACACCTAATCCCAAATTGTCAGTTGAACATTCCATAAACTGCTGACACTTGTATCCTGTTTTCTCTGTGTAAGCGGTTGGATTGCAGTTTTAGGGAACCTCGGCCAAACAGTACCTAGGATTGGTGCTCTCCTTGGTGCTGAATAGAGGAGCAGCCTATCAGACTTTCTCTCAGACTAATTTGCTATTTCCTTATGCCTTCCCTACAACAGTTCAGCATACACACCTTGTTTGTTGATCTGTGTCTGTATTAGAGCTGAAAACCGCATAGATTGTATCTTTACATCAAGTCTTGTAAATACTCTGCCTACCTTACCGCAAATCCAGCCAGCACCCCTGACCTGTGCTTCCTAAGTTATTCAAAAGATTTGAGTGAGAGCTATGGCAGGCAAAATATTACATTTACAGATCTATATTGACTTATTAAGCAATTACATTTCATCTCATTCCCTGAGTCATCTTGGGATACTTGTTCCTTGATTCTTAGTAAACGTAGACATGAAGGCAAATATTAGATATTATGAGTTTCTGCCTGAGAAAGAGAGCCATAAGGATTTGATGAGGCTCCTGCTGAGCTAGATAGAAACCCTGGGTATTTTTCTTTGTGCCTTTGATTTTTCCTGTGTGTACAAAGTACAGTTCTTGGTGGCTGGAGATACCAGTTCTTTAGGGTGAAATGCAAATGAATTGAGTAAAATTCTTCAGACACCAACCAGAAGTACAGTGTTGGCATCATATCTTGAAAACAAAGGAAATAATTGATTAACTTGAGCTGTGCAGAACAGACATTCTGCAAAGGAAAGCGAAGCAGTGCCAGACATCGGAGATCATGCTTCTGCCCTTTTCCAGGTCCTCGGTCAGGGAAAAATTGCTGATGGGACCATTGGCTCCCATGAAGCCTGGGATCTGTGACTGAGAAAAGATGAGAGGATCTTGGGAACCGCAGACTTCAAAGGAAGGAGAAAGAGCTGCTAAAGAAAATAAAAATGTGAATCATAAGGGAAGGAAAAGTTTGAGAACTTCCATGACTTAATGACAAATTAACTTATATGTATAAAAGCCTGCACAGAAGACAAACCACTTCAGGCTCATAAATTATATAGCCAGATTTTAATGGAAAAAAATTCCTTGAGGAAAGGATTCATTCAAAGCATTTAACTGGTTATAATTTACAGAACATTTCTACCCCCAATTATACAGTTAGTAAATGCTTTCCATGATTCATGTGTGTTTGGTAGAGAGAAGAGATATCTCTTTGAGATAAGGGAAAAAGTACAAACAGAATTTCATTTAATATAACAAGTAGAACATTCATCATCGGCACTCATCCAGTGAGATTCTGTGATTGAGTAATATTTTATATAAAGGGACTTGAGTGAAAATGTATAGTCTTTCATAATTTGGAATAGTCTTTTAACAGCTGGTCTAACTCAAGGTCAGATTTATTAATAAGTCTTAGAAAAAATCCAAATTGGGAAGTCATTAAGGAAGCAGCCCATTTATTGAGTAATTCTCTTAAAGTTATTTTTTTCTGAAATGTCCTCCAGAGCCAAGGTGTCCCAGTGTTCTTTTGAAAAGCTCTGATTAGCATATTTCATGCAGCATGTTCAGGAGGCCAATTAGACGAGGACCATTTCTCATTGTTCCTCATCCCCTTAACATTGAAGTTCTTTGCAAAGTTATGATCTATTTAAAGAAAATAGTATCACAAAGTTATGAAGATCAAGTAGTCTGTATTTGTCAGAGGGGGAGGAAGATAAACACAAAGAGGAAAGAATTCGCATGGGAAACTACCTAGCTAAAGCAGGCATCCTCCCTAGTGCTCTGGGAGAAAACCAGACCCTCCCTCTGAACTAGAGTCTGGGCCTAACTTGCCTCTATCTGTGGTGGCTAAACCTCAGTTGGAAAAAACTAAGTTTCAGCTACAAATATTTTATGTTCTTCCACTGAAGTAGAGAGGAGATGATGATAAAAGCATTTCAAATTAGTCAGTCTCTGAATTTGGCTTCCACATCTATCAAATAAATGGTTTTTTTTTTTAGTTTTATAAAATAAGGTGCACAACATGACACTATATTACATACAACATGCCAAAATGCATAGCATAGCATAGCATAGCATAGCATAGCATAGCATAGCATAGCATAGCATATATCTCGCCACCCAGTGTCATTCCTCATTCCACATAGTCATTCCCTCCCCATGTGTATATGTGGTAAAAGCACCCAAAGTCTACTTTCTTAGTGAATTTTCAGGACACAGTATAATAATAAATATAGTTCTCTTCCTGTACTTTAGGTCTCCAGATTTGTATGAGCGACCTCTTGAGAGTACTGTGAGGCACTTGACCACGGTAGAGCACAGTAACTGTTGGCTCTTTCAAGCTTGTGATAAGCACTATTGAAAAGGTACAACTCGGAAGTAAATTTTATCCCTGGCAGTGTCAGAATGCTCAGACACTAGCTCTCACTCGTGTGCATCCGGAAGTCCTGTAGCTGCACCCTTAAGTTGGTGACTGAACCACGTACACCTGAAAAGGGTCCCCAAGAGTCCAGCTCTCTCCAGTCCCCACTCCCAGACTGAAAATGACAGAGAAGGCTGCTGACCTAAGCTCTTGCTTCGTCCACTTTTGTCTACACAAAAAAAGATCACACAGGTCCCCCCAAAGAAGCCACGCTGGGGTAGACAGGGTTAGACAGGTTCTTGTGATATGAAACATTTGGTAAGCCAGATGCTCTTTTCTACTGGCTGGATGACAGAAGAGAGGAAAATAAAATTTAAATGTAAAATCAGGTAGAGAGGGACTGTCAATGGATGTGAGGTTCTGTTTTGTGAAGACAAAAATGTAAAAATAGATTGCAATATTAGCGCTCAGCTTTCAGAATACACCGACCTCTGTTGACGTATTTATTCAAGTAGGTTAATTTTATGGTGTGTGAGTCCTTTCTCAATAACCTGGCTCAGTATTTAAAGGGATGAAAGATGGTGGTCTCCAGCTGCACAGATATGAAAGAGAAAGCAAATTAGACCAAGATGCTTGTGGATTTGTATTCATAGCTCAATGCCCCTAAGGAGACCGCATACTATTTTTGCATCTTAGTT
>PVIC010039368.1:0-17152 GCA_004025085.1 Thryonomys swinderianus
CACACACACACACACACACAGTACTGGGAGTTTAGCTCAGTGGTAGAGCTCTTGTCTCGCATTTGAAGAGGTCCTCGGTTCTGTCCAGTCAGTACAAAAAGGTTTAAAAAAACAAAAATCATTAACAGATTCACTGGCACGCACACCCCAAAATCAGTTCCTCAGTCAAAGCTGCTTATGATCTGATTTTGATGAAGGGATATTCAAGACAATACTGAGTCCATTACTCTTTTTTTTTTTTTTTTTGCTTTTTGAGACAGAGTCTTGCTTTGTAGTTCAGGCTGGCCCTGAGCTCACTATGGTGCCCAGGCAAGCCGCCGCGAACTCAGCAATCCTCCTGTCTCTGCCTCCTGAGCCATCACTCTTATCTTACACATGGGGAAAATGAGGCACAGAGAGATAATATTTTGCCTGTCCAAGTTCAGAGCAAAGGAGAATGGTGGAAATAAAACGCACTTGGTTCCCAGTTCCTGTGATGGTGATAAGGAGCTCAGGGTGAGGAGTGGGAGGAAACAGTCAAATGTCTTTATTTTTTCAGACCTCTCTTCTTAATGCCCTGTGTTATGAATTGAGTATGTGCATTGGTTGCTATAGTTTCCTTCCCTCCTTTGTGGAGAGAGGGTACCAGAACTTTATTTGAAATGAGGAGTGAAGGGGTAAGGAAAGACCTAGCTCTGTGGAGCAAACTTCAGCCATGCCGAAAAAGAAAAGGAGAAAAAGTGCCAACAATAGCACACCCTACAGGAGGTTTTCCTAGTGTCTCAATGGTTTTTGTGTTCTGTTTTGTTTTGTTTTGTTTTGTTTTGTTTGCAGTTTGGAGAATTGAACTCAGGACCTTGCACTCACAAGGCAGGTACACCTCATCTCTTTTTAATTTTTTTTTATTTTAAGATTGATTGATTGATTGATGATTTTGAGACGGGGTCAGGCTTTGTAGCTCAGGCTGGCCCTGAGCTCTCTATGTAGCACAGGCAAGCCTCAAACTCGGCAGTCTTCCTGTCTCTGCCTCCCAAGTGCTGGGATGACAGGCTTGAGCCACCAAGCCCAGCATTGTGGTATGTGGTACTGATTGCTGGTGGGCGTGAGCCACCAGGCCCAGTATTGTATGTGGTTACCGGGATCGAACCAGGGACCTTGTGCTTGCTAGGTGCTGGAACCACTGAGCAAAATCTCTGGCCCTTGCCTCATCTCTTTTTATGACACCCACATCTGATGGGAGCTCATGAGAAGTTATACACACTGGGTCCTGAGAGTTCTCTGGCACCACCCTAGGATCTTGCAATTGACAAGTCCTGCCTATTTTTTCACGTAGCTTTGCTGCACTCTACCTCCCATATCAACCCCTTGTGTCACCAGTGTGCCCCCACACTTGGGGAATCTGGGCAGCTTTTCCCCAAGTGTGGGGAACTCACTACACATTCTTACTACAGATTCTTTTAGAGTTGCTGTGGACGGCAGCTGAGATGTTTACATAACTTTGTGGAAATGATTGTTTTACAAGTAGGTGTGCAGTAATCCCCACTTGCCTTTCATGGCCCATAAGAAAAGAGTTTTTGACTGTCCCATTATTCCAGGCCTAGGACAATGTCTTGCCCACAGCTCTTATTTGATAAACCTGTGTTGAATGAATTAATCACCTCCTTCTTGCTGCTTCCAATTACAATAATTTTGAAATGCTCTAAGTTTCCTGCAAATGTTGTAACCATCTCAGACTCAGTTTAGGCACCATCTCCTGTGAGAGGCTTTCGTGAACCCAGTGGCCCAGCTCTACCTATCCTTGTTCCCATCACACCCTCTCAGTATCACCATAACAGGATCTGCTGCATGACAATGAAATCACTTGTTTGTTTGTCTCTCTCAGACACCTGCCAGTTCTAAGGCCTCGGGAGCGAAGACTATCCATGTTTCTATCCTAGAGACTTATCACAGTGCCTGGCACACAAAAGGTCCTCAGTAAATATTTCATTGCCTTCCTGTTGCTTATAGTACAGCAGCCTGCTCATTGAATCTTCTTTCTACTTTCCACATGTCTAGTGCATGCTTATTTTCTCTCTTGTGCTTCACTAGGTCTATTCTACCCCCCACTTCTGTAGTAGTGCATAATGGTTAAGAGCAGGGACTCAGAGTCATCGATGGGTCCTCCGGGGTTGGGTTCAAATCCTAGCTAAAGGCAACACTATAGGGTCAGTCACTTTAACCTTTCTCAGCCACAGTTTCCTCATTTGGAAAAGAGGAATATATAAGCACCTTTATCATATGGCGCTTGTGAGGGTTGAGAAAAAACATGGGAATTACTTAGGATAGTCACTTGGTTGAACAAGAGCATGAGAGGTTAGAATTATTATTATGATTACTAATGCAAATTCAGTCTTTCAACACTGACTCCTACCTAACAGAAGGCAAGTACTGAGCTGTAGGAAACAAAGACAAAGAAGGCCTTTTCCCTGGCCTCAAGGAGCTCTAAGTCTACTGAAAGACAGATGAGGATAAAGTAATAATGGCATAATATCATCACATGAAAGTAAAGGAAGTGCTGCAAAGTCTAAGAGTAGGAATTAATAAGTGCTTTCCAAAGGAAGTAATTATTTATAATGAGTAGAAATTAGCCAGGGAGACAAGGAAGAAGAATCTCAGGCAGTAGGTACTCATATACATGTTTGAAGGTCTAAGAGAGAATGATAGATTCGGAGAACTCAGGGAGCTCCCTACAGATACAGTTTAAGATCCATGAAGGAACAAGAAAATAATGTCCCATAGGCAGAACAGAAAAAATCATGTAAACTGAGTCGTGGAATGACCTTTGACAGAGTACCTTTTTAGGGTCCAAGTTATTTCCTTCATTCCTTTGACACTTTTTCCTTTTTTGTGGTATTAGGGATTGAACACAAGACCTTAACAAGACCTGAGCTATGTCCCCTGGCCTTTTTATATTTTGGGGGAGGGTGTGGTTGAAACAGGCTAAATCATTAAACTGCCCTCACAGGGCTCGAACTTGTAATTCTCCCCCTTCAACCTCCTCAGTAGCTGGGATTACAGACATGTACCACTGAATTTAGCTCTTCTAATACTTTAAACATACATTAAAACTTACTAAATTATTATTTTATTGTTTACTTGTCTCTTTCACTGGACTCCGGGTCTCTTAAGGCCTCAAACCTTGTATGGTATTCTTCCAATTTCCTGTCTCTAGTTTTCAGGTAGAATGCGCCAAATATAAAAAGGTAGGAGGAAGGGACTGCTCCAAGGTAACACAGCTACTCAGTAGCAGAGATAGTATCCAAACCCAGGTGTACAGGGTGTTTTTGAGTGCTGTTTTGTATTTTTCAGACTTGGATAAGAAGTAGGATTTGAAATATTTCATTTAATGCAGTCTTCATTGTATTGAAATTTTTCCTTTCATGAGCTTGTCACTACTCAGGGACATTCAAATTTCATGATACTTCATGAAGAGGCTTTAGTCACTAACAATAAATTAATATATAAACTTTGGTATGTTATGGTGTGCTCTTGACATGATATTCACACAATTTGATTTCATCTACAGTGGTACTTTGGTACTCATTGTTAATTGGTTCCACAAGTTTTCCCATGCATCAAAAAAGACAAGCAACAAACTGTTTTAGCTGGAAAAAATAGCAAGTCACAAAGGCCATCAACATTAACACGGTTTACCTTATACATCAGGTGACAAGTTCTGGAACAAAATTTTTGCATGGCCACTGCTTGGGGACGTATGGAGGCAAAAAAAAAAAAAAATTTGCATGGGAATGTGCCAGGTACCAAATCTGATGAATTCAAGACCATCAAATTCCAAAGAATAACTGTAGTGCTATTATTAGTATTACAGATAAAAATATCACTGTAATATCATGTACTCAAGACAAAACAGCAATCAACCCTCTAAGACAGGCCAAAGAAACTCTAAACTGACAGTCCAAGATAACAAATTTGTCTTAAGATCCAATAGAATGTAAGGATAGTATCAGAGAGTTCCATCTGGAAATATTTGAAATGTCATCTGTCTCATGTCTACAGTCATCCATAGGTTAAATATTTCTTAATTTTCTCCTATACTCTAGTATGTCTCCATTCCAATTCAATCTATATTTTATTGCCCATTAAACTTAGATGTGTGATCTTGAGCAAGTTCTTTAACTTCACAGGGCCTTAGTTTTCTTATCTGTAAAGTTACTGAGTTTTCATAAGACAGCATCAAATCCATTGGTGGTACTGTGTGTCACTGATCGGACTGAGGAAAAGATGGGCCACAGGCTGAGTTGGCAGGCTTCTGTGTATTCTTTTTAAATACATCAGTTATTCTGTGAATTATAGGCCTCTCTAAAATTTAGTTTGGAAAAAGTATTAATGTACTACAAAAAAATTTAAGCACCATAATATTTTCATAATTTCTAAGCACTCTTCTATTTCCTTTAAACTAGGATATTGAAAACTTTCTCATACACATAGAAAGTTTAATGTAATTGTGTTTATGCATAGAAATACAACAAATAGCTCATTTCTATTCCTTTATCATTTCTGTCTACAGTAATCTCAATGTCCTTTCAAAGTGAGATTAAATGTATTCCTTAAACGATGATTGTAATATGTAATGAAGACTCTGAAAGTGATTAGTAACTCCTATGAAGACAATTTTGAAAGTCATAGAAAATGGTTTAACACAGTTCAGAACCAAATTCAAATTCTGCACATTTTTCCATTTAGATAACAGTAAAAACATGTCTCAATCCGAAGAAATGCAAATAAGTTATCATTGCTATCACAATCATTGTTTTCAAGTCTCCTCCATAAATATTGTCTTTCCATTCATGGCCAAAGGTAAAGATCACTTCACTAGAATGACTACAGGTTTTGTACCAGAAAACTAAGTAGGCAATTGCCCAGAGTCTCACTTCCTCCTCCTACTGTAAAGAAGGAGTTGCCAGGGGATATTCACTAGAATCACTTTGGAAGCCTTCTCAGCTCCACGTGGGCCCCAGAGTGCGAAGCACTGTGGTAGCTTGGGGCTTCACTCTGTCCCACGTAAAAGGTTTTCTCCATCTTTCTATGTCTTACTCCACTGAAGGTTAATGGGGTAAAAATAACTGAACTCAGAAGACATTAGCTTTGTCGCAAACTTGTTAGGCAAGTCACTTAAACTTTCCTCTGACTTTTGAGGTTCCTTCTTCCAGCTTTGACATTTTATGACTATGTGTCATGTCTGAGAAGCCTTTTGAACTGCTAACATGCAATGACTTGTCCTTTCTTGGATTTCCAAGAGCCGGTGCAACACTATCCTGTATTATTTTTTCTTTCTCTGTTTGTTTTCTTTTACTTTATTTTTGTACCGAGGGATTGAACTCAGGGACTTGCAACTGTGAGGCAGGCGCAGTGCCACTGAGCTAAATCCCAGCCCTATTTACTTTTACATAAAAAGTATTTTCCTTCCTATATATTTAAGTTTAAAATACAGTTTAAAAGTTTACGGGGGACAAGTCATGCACCTTCTACCTAAATCTTAACTCAGGGAGTGTCTGAAGCTAATCAGTTACGTTATTATAGTGATTTGCTGAAAGTAATGATGAAAGAAACTGACTAGGCAGCTGAGCTGGGCGAAGATCGAGGAGCAGGTTATCCGCATTATCCCGGCTGAGAGTGGCAGCCTAGAGGACGTAGGGAAGCGTGTACTGGGCAGGAGGAGGTGCCCAGGGCGGGAGGACTGCTTGGAAGGAACACGAAAGCCCATCGGCTGTGTTACGGAACGGGACGGGGGCGCCACTTGCACTTCGGCCTGGTGAGACCAGACCTCCTTACCGTGAGAGTGACGCGGCGGCCGGAGCGCCTGGCTGCCGGGACTCCTCCGTTTAGGGAGGGGCTCGTCAGGTAAGACGCGCTTCCGACCTGCCCCAAAAGCGCTCCGGTCCCGCCACGAAACTTCCCACCCCGCCGTCGGCTATGGGAACCAGTTCACAGAATAGCGCCTAGAGTTTTGATTGTGTGGTTATTTTTAACAGATGCCTAGGGCTTATAACAGTTTCCATGTAAAGCGAATCTATGGCAACAGTTGCTAAGGCCGGCAAACTTTTACTCCGGAGCCCGTCGACGCTGTGGTAACAATTAGGGACGGCCAATGCAGCTGCACTTCCGGTGTCCTTGCCTGCTGGCACAAATCCTTTGCACAGGATTGCCTCTAGCCCCGGAAGTGAATCTCCTAGGCTCCTCCTCCTCCTCCTCCTCCAAAATGGCGGCGTCAGAAGGTGGTACAGAGCTGCCGCGACTTGCCGAGCTGTTCGAAACCAGCAAACAGCTTGTGGAGGAAGTAGACCAAGCTACGGAACCCAGCGGCACCAGGGTAATCCAGGAAAAAGTGTACAAGGGGCTGGATCTACTGGAGAAGGCTGCTGAAATGATCTCGCAACTCGATTTGTTCAGGTACGGAGGACAGGGTAATAAAGGCAGAGTGGAGGTAATGCTGGTTTGCAAGGATGGAGCCACTGTGCTCGAATGGACAAGACCTTTAAGACTAAAATCCTTCTTTTTTTTTTTTTACCTACTTCTGATTGTAATCTTTGTGTATAACTTATATTGTCCACCTCTTACCTGACGACGCTGGTCCCAGCTGTCAGCTGGTTGCGTAGACATTGGATGTGAACACATCCACTTTGAAATTGGCAACTGTTGCTTGTGTATTGCTGCCTCCCAGCCCTCCTCTCCCCCAGGAAGCAAGAGCCACAGTTCGAATGCTAAATCAACCTTCAGAGCCTCCTTTTTGTTATTTGCAGCCGAAATGAAGATTTAGAAGAAATCGCTTCCATCAACCTGAAGTATCTGATGGTGCCAGCATTCCAGGCAGCCCTCACTATGAAACAAGTGAACCCCAGCAAACGTCTAGATCATTTGCAGCAGGCTCGAGAACATTTTATAAACTTCTTAACTCAGTGCCATTACTATCACGTGGCAGAGTTTCAGCTGCCCCACACCAGGAACAACTCAGCTGAAAATAACACTGCTAGTTCCTCAGTGGCCAGTGCTAACATCGTTTCTATGGCATCCCAAAGACAGGCTAAAATAGAGAGGTGGGTCAATAGCTGTAATTTGAAAGGTATCCAAAGGCAGTGCAGTGGGAGGGGCTGCATGTGTGTTTTTGTGTGTGTATAAGAGAGAATGGTTTATGTCTCTGTTCTATTTGAGCATAAACTCTGGGGAGTGGAGACTTTCCTGAGTTTTTCCAAAAGTCTCTGCCCTTGTTGAGGTGATTATGTCTGACCATTAGACTTCTACTAGCTTATGGTTGTGAATGGCAACAATGTAATTTAGCAAAGTATCTTGCAGTGTTTTTTACTGTGCAACATAATAATATACATATGCAGTAAATATCTGTGAAGGGCACATTATCTCAGCGGTATTGTCCATTTGTATTCTGTTTGTGGAGTACCCCTTGTCTAACAAGAATTCTGAATCACATGGGTAACATTCTAAACTGATCATAGTCCAGGCACCCATTTTGTGATTTTTCATATCACTAGCCCAGACCCATTAGGCCATCAGACCTATACTTCTAGTACCCTTGGGTATTTCACAGAAGTCTCAGACTTAATACACTATAATTAAACCCTTGACTATTTTTTCTTGGTTCTGGAAATTGAACCCAGAGCCTCACACATGCTAGGTGAGTGCTGTATCATTGAGCTAAATGCCCAGCCCAAACCCTTGCCTTTTTATCCCACATGTGCCCCCATGCCTGAGTCATTACTATCTCAGTGAGGTCACCACATTTGCCCAGATTTGTAATCAAGAAACCTAAGTATTAGCTTCAACTCCCTTTTTCCAGATTTCTTCATCCAATTCATTAGTTCTGTCTGTATGAGCTATCTTCTATCCTATGTTGGCCTCTGTCTCCACTAGCATATCTCGTTCTAGGCCACATCATGAGATAATCAAACTACTGACTGCCTGTCTCTAGTTTCATTGTTTGTCATTCTCCCCTTACTCATTAGATCTAGCTACAGTGGTTAACTTACAGTTCTTTAGACAGACACAGCTCTTTCCTTCTACAGAATCCTCGTACATGTTGTTCCTCCATGGAATGCTATTCATACAGCAGTCTTTATTTTTTAGGTCTCAGTTTAAATGTCACTCTTTGGAGTGGCCTTTGCAGACTAGTCTCCTTAAGTAGTGAACATCTTTCATTATCTCTGTTTGCACTGTGTTTGTTTCTTTCAGGGCACTTTGCTCATGTGCAGTTCTTTTCATATGACTCTCTTTCTGGGTTGTCTCTCCCCAAGAGAATGTGTGCTCCATGAAAGCAGGAGCTGTTTCCCTCTTCAGTGTGGTATGCCTAGCACAGAGCCTGGCCTGTAGGAGGTGCTCAAACATTTACTGTTGGCAAATAGGAGAAATGTCTCTGTGGGCAGTAGATAGTGGTCTAATTTGACATGAGTTAAGAGTGATGTAGGCAGAAGTTTCCACTGGGAGGTGATGTATATAAAATATTGAAAGGAAAGAGAGGCAAAAAGACAGCATTACTTCCAAATAGGATCAGGTGATAAAAATGAACTTGCACCTATCAGAGACTACATTTGCAAGAAGCATTTAGAAAACATATTAGGAACTGCAAGAGTAGCTCTAGGTCAGAATGTTTACCTAGAGTACAAGGACTGGATTTGATCTCTAGCACCACAAAAAAAAAAAAAAAAACTCCAAATTATTCAGACCCTTATTTATCTTCTGTAAGTCCCCTCTATCCATGACTTTAGTTACAGAGATCATCGTAAAAACACCTACATGGTATATCATTTCTCACCCCGTTTCTGTGTTTATGTGTGTGTGTGTGTGTGTGTGTGTGTGTATTCTCTTAATACATTTCATAGTCCTGGTCTCATATCATAGTTCTGGCTACCTTTTTTTTTTTTGAGACAGGGTCTCACGTTGTAGTTCAGGCTGGTCCTGAGCTCACTGTGTAGCCCAGGCAAGCCTCAAACTCAAATCTTCCTGCCTCTGCCTCCTGCTTGCTGGGATTGCAGGCTTGAGCCACAAAGCCTGGCATTTGTGGTATGTGGTACTAATTGCCGTTAGCATGAGTCGCCAAGCCCTGTATTGTTAAATGTACTTACCAGAGATTGAACCAGGGACCTTGCACTTGCTAGGCAGGTGCCGGAACCACTGAGCTAAATCTCTGGCCCCTGGCTACCTATCTGACTTCATTTCCTGTTAGTCTTCATTCCACTCCACCCACACTGGCCTTATTTCCCAAATATGTCAGGCCAGGTACTCTCCCTCTAAGGGCCTTCATATTTTCTCTCTTAGAACACTCTTCCACATATTGGTATGACGCTCATCTTTGTTTTCTTGAGGGCTTTGCTCAGATATCACCTCTTGAAAGAGGTCTTTCCTGACCACCTTGGATATAATAGCATTCCTGCTTTCTCATTTTCTCCACTAGACCATGCTTTTTACTGCTTCATAGTCCTTGTCACCGCCTGGCTCTTCTGTTCCTTTTATCTTGTCCACTAGAATGAAAGCTTCATGAAGGCAAGGATGTTCTTTTATAAACTGTTGTCCCAGCACAAGCAGTACTTGTTACACAATAGGTACTCCAGAGGTGTTTATCCGATGAATGAGACCGGCAGAATACATCCTGAAAAAAGGCAGCCAAAGTGGTCATGGGTCTTTAGATATAATGAGTCAGAAGAACTGGGAAATTTTCACTTAGAAGAAAGAAACAAAAGACGTAGAATGTTATATCTCAGTCTCTCCTGGATATAACAAGTAGTAGTCTGATAAACTGTCTGGTAACAAACTGAGTTACAAAATAAGTACTCTTGCCCACGTGGAAATTACCTACTTGACATTTGCAAAGGTAAAATGTTACTGTGGCTTTCTTTTGGAAGAATGTATCTTTTTAAGTTCACGGGTAATGCTTTTCTCGGGAACAGGTACAGGCAGAAGAAGGAAGCAGACAGTAGATTGTCTGCACTGAAGTCTGCTGTGGAAGGTGGTCAAGCAGATGATGAGCAAGTTCGTGAATATTACCTCCTTCATCTTCGGAGATGGATTGGAATCAGCTTGGAAGAGATTGACAGCATTGACCAGGAAATCAAGATCGTGAGGGACAGAGGATCTGCAGGAGAGGTGAGCCTGGTCACTGCCCACGTGAAAAAGCTGCCAGCAGAGATTTGAATAGTGTTTGGGAAAGTAGTCAAGTTGAAATCTTTATAAGTTTTCCTAAAGTCATTTTTCTTATTAACATGGAGAAAAGCTGTGATCTACTAAGGTTGCTTTCTCTTTAGCTTAGAGTTGCATTTCCCAGTGCTAATTTTGTGACATTGCACGGGAGACAGACTTTCCTGGGATTAAGTGATTATGGGGCCAAGGATTTAGCTCAGTGGTTCTGGCACCTGCCTCATAAGCACAAGGTCCTGATTTCAGTGCTGATACCAAAAAAAAAAAAAATGTAGTTTTGGCAGTGGGAAGTTGTAGCTGTTGAAGGAAGTCATAAGGTGGGAGAATAGCCTTGATAATATGCTTGACTATAATAAGGATGGAAATGGGTAATGAAAACAGAACTGGAGAAGAGAGATAATAAAAGTGGATGAAATAAAAGACTAGGGAGTGCATTTAAATTGAAGGAGGAGTTAGAACTCAACCTTAGGCAATACTGCATTCATACCTTTAAATCTCCCAAGTAGGGGCAAGTGCTAGTACAGTGACCTCTTTGTGCATAGAATGCACAGAATGCTGGTAGAGAAAACCTAGTATAGCACAGCTTTGGCTATCTTTGGAAATAACCCTGTTGTGTGGGCAAGGGATTTAGTTTAGTGGCACCAGTGTATGCCTTGGAAGTGTAAGGTTGTGAGTTCAACCCCTGGTACTGCCCCCCCCAAAATAAATATTTTTTTTTTACAAAAGAAAAGAAAAAAAAAACCCTCTATTGGAACTGTTGCTTCAAGAAAAAAAATAGGCTGTGTTTCTACTTTGCTCTTTGCTATAGGGTACAGTGTCAATTGAGTTGAATTTATCAGCTGCTCACAGGCATTTAAGTTTCAGAGAAGCCTCTTCCTAATTTAAATTTGTACTAATTAGCTCCTGGAGCTCTTATCTCAAGATAAGTCAACCTAATTCTTTGAGCTGAAGGATGAGAGAATAGACAGTATTCTAATCATGTAAGGCCCCTTCTCCAGATGAGTGGTTTTTGAGCATTTTCAGGCTGAACTCTTCTGAGTTCTTCCCTGTCTCCCTCATTGGTGTTTTTCTTTTGTTTTGTTTTGTTTTGTTTTTTTTTCTTTTGTAGTTCAGGCTGGCCTTGACTCCTATAGTTTAGGCTGTCTTCAGTTTAGATCCTCTTGCCTTAGTCTTCCAGGTGCTGGGATTGTAGGCATGAGGCACCACACTCAGCTCATTGGTGGTTTTTTTAAAAATTGCTGTTTCATGTGGTATTGGAATTGGCTCTGGGAATCTTGGAGTTGAAACCAAGTGAATACTGTTTCTTTAGCCATGCTTTGTTTCAGTCTGCCCTTAGGATGCCAAGGTTCCCTAAAACTTTTTTGTATGCCTTTGTACAAAAACTGCTAACCTAGTATGCTTCCCTAACATCCATTTTCAAAACACCTAAGAGTTCTTGACAATAGCATAATTATATTTGAAAGGGTTGTGGAAAGGTCTTAATAATTCAGCTTTTCCATTAAAAGTGAAGCTGAGGGAAAGGGCATCAAATTCAGCTCAGGGTACTTAAATGGATCATCAAAGGCAACTTCAGAATCTCCCTTTTTGGGGGGAGTATTTTTTTTTTTTGAGACAGGGTCTTGCTTTGTAGTTCAGGCTGGTTCTGAGCTCACTATGTAGTACAGGCAAGCCTGGAACTCAGCAATCCTCCTGCCTCTGCCTCCCGAGTGCTGGGATGACAGGCGTGAGCCACCACACCCGGCACTGTGGTATGCGGTATTGATTGTTGGTGGGCGTGAGTCTCCACGCCCAGCGTTGTATATGGTCACCGGGGATCGAACTCAGGACTTTGCACTTGCGAGGCAGGTGCCAGAACCACTGAGCTAACCCTCTGGCCCAGGGCGGGGGAGTATTTTAAAACCAAGAAATTTTTTCCTTGGGTAAATTTTTTCCATAAGAAAACTTCTTTACCTTTCTCTCTTTGTATCAGAGTATTCAAGCTCTCTCAGGAGGGTTATGTTCGTAAAGAGTAATACATAGAAAGAAGTGGATTTTGAGCTTTTGTGTCACTAGGATACTTCTCTTAAAAAATAAAGAACAGAGATTTATTACTTACAGTTTCTATAGGCTGGGAAATTGAAGGTCAAGGAGGGCTACATCTGATACAGACCTTGCTGCAACGTCTCATGGGAGAAGAAAAGACTATGTGTGAGAGGTGAGGGAGGACCCAACCCATCCTCCCATCAGGAACCCACTGCCATGATGACTAACCTATTTAGCACTAGAATATTTAAGAGCAAGATCCTGCATATAATGTGGGTAAAATGGAAAATGTACCTCTTAAGTTTTTTTCTCAGGCCTCAGCTTCTCGCTCATCACTTCAAGAGAGACCTCTATTCAGACCCTTCATACTCACTCGGGACAAGGCTCAAGCCAAGTAGGTAGTACTAGAAAGTGGTTTGCCTTTGCAGCTCCTGTTTTGGTGGTTTTATGTCAATGCATGGTAGTGCATGGAGTGGGCATTGTGGAAAAGTTACGGCTTCACCTGTGGAAAAGTTCCATCATCAAAGTAATATTAACTCTCGGCCAGAGATTTAGCTCAGTGGTTCCAACACGTGCCTAGCAAGCCCAAGGTCCCTGGTTCAATCCCAGTAACCACATCAACAATGCTGGGTTTGGTGGTTCATGTCTGTGATCCTAGCACTCAGGAGGCAGAGGCAGGAGGATTGCTGAATTTGAGGCTTGCCTAGGCTACATAGTGAGTTAAAGGCCAGCCTGAACTACAAGTGAAACTCTGTCTCAAAAAAAAGTAATATTAACTCTCCTAGCTAGGCATGGTGACACACACCTGTAATCCCAGAACTAAGAGCCTAAAGCAGAAGGATTTCACCATGAGTTCCAGGCCAGCCTGGGCTACATAGTGAGTCAAGGCCAGCCTGAACTATACAGTTGAGACCCTGTCTCAAAACAATAACAAAAACCAAAGTGGTATTTACCTGTCCTGATATTTTACTCAAGTCTGTCTTTGTCAGACTTTGTATTAGGAAACTAATAAAACAGGAAGATAATCTAACAACACACTTTAAAAGTTTCCATTACTACCATTTGTGATGCTTTCAGCTGCAGTATGCAAAAGGACATTCTTGCTTATCTATGATTTAATTTTGAACTCTTGATGCTATTCCTTAAGGTGGCAAGAAATTCTGCTCTGTACCTTTCAGTGCCACTATAAATCCCCACACCACAGTTTTGTCACTGCACGATAGGGTGATAATTTCTGGGGTTATTTATGGGGGGAAGATCTGGGCTATGTATCTTCTCATGAAAGCTCTTGACTTTAATGCCCCTTTCTGAGTGCCACCTTGAATACACTTCAATAGGAGTTTGTACAACTCCTCGGTGGATCCCAGAACAGGGTAGCAAAGCTGAAACAGGGGCCTTGCCATTTAAAGTAAAGAGGCTTTAATGCTGCTATTTGTGTTTAGTGTTCTGAAGGCAGTGTGCTTTTTACAGAGTATTTGGAACTGGTTATCCTGCTCTGCCCACTATGACAGTGAATGACTGGTATGAGCAGCGTCAGAAATATGGAGGATTGCCACCGCTGGGAATAAACAAGCCAACATCAGGTATGAAAACATGGGTATGCTGTTGGCTCCATACACCCTCAAAATTAAACTCTGATCAAGTGCTATCACCCTTTAAGAACAGAAGTTATCTGGGCAAAGATTCTGACTAATAGAAAGATTCTAGGCCAAAAAAGAAGAAAGAAAAGACTCACCAGGTATGGTGGCACATGTCTGAAATACTAGTTACTTGTTAGGCTAAAACAGAGGGGTTCCATTTCTAGGTCACACTTGACCAGGCTGTCTCAAAATAAAATTTAAGAGGCTGGAGTGTAGCCTTAAATTTTTTTTTTTTGTTTTTTAGCAGCATAGGTTTGGAATCTCTCCAAATATCATGACATTAAAAACAACAGCAGATAGCAAAACCAAAACTCCACAAGCAGTTGTTCCATTTCTGGTAATGGTGGAGCAGGTTGTACCAGGCCAACCCCTCATACAGATAACAAACTGAACAAAATGTATTAAAAAGAAAAAACTACTGAAAGACACGAGGGTGACTAAAACCAGGGTAAAATGGAAGGAAGTTAGCACTTAGAGGGAAAGAATGGTACCTGAAATTGCTTGAGAGCAGGGACTTTACTTGTTCTGTTCTCGGTATCTAGCTTGGTAATGGGATCATAATAGGTACTCAGGAGTGGAAGGGGTGGAAGAAGAGGGTAGCCGTCAGACAGGCGAAAGTTAATACAGTAGAGCAAAAAAGTCATGGGCAGAACTGGGGCAACCAGTTCAGTTCCTGCCACTTAACAAGTGGCATACTATTCACCCCCTCCAAACCTCAGTTTTCTCATCTCTTTGGACCCTCTTAAAAGCATACATTCTTACCTCCATTTTAAAGTGAGAACATGGTCTCTGGAAACTGATTTACTATACTAAGTGGTTGGGCTAGGATTTAAATTCAGGCCTTCAAAAGCCCTGTACCAATGCTATTTCTGATTCAGTCTAGAAAAGAGATGCGTAGCTATTTGAAAGAGGTTTTTTGTTTTATTTTGTTTTGCTTTGTATCTCTGGGCAGCCTGCAGTTCTGGAATGCAGACTAGCTGGAATGTAGATAGACACTTATGATCTTATTGTGTGAGGAAGGAGAGAATTACAGAGGAAGGACCTTGCTTCTGTATATAGACCCTGGCAAAATCTCTGGCTGATTTCTAAACTCTGTTTACAGAATGGATGCTCCAAGCACCTTAGCTAGAACTAAAGTAATTCAATAGAAAACTCAACTGTTTCACCATGCAAGGGAGATAGAACTTGGTGTTTGGGTTCTAGACTAGTTAATTGCATTCTAGAATGAAAAGCCTAGAGGAGTGACAATGCAGATGCTCCTCAACTTGAGACAGGGTCACGGCCTGATGAACGAACTATAAAGTGAAAGTGTTGTAGGTTGAAAATGCATTAGCCGGGCGTGGTGGCTCACGCCTGTAATCCCAGCACTCGGGAGGCAGAGACAGGAGGATTGCTGAGTTCGCGGCGGCTTGCCTGGGCACCATAGTGAGCTCAGGGCCAGCCTGAACTACAAAGCGAGACCCTGTCTCCAAAAAAGCAAAAAAAAAAAAAAAAAGAAAAAGAAAATGCACTTAGTACACCTAACCTATCAAGCAGCATAGCTTGGCAACATAGTACTGCATGGAGTGCAGATCATTTACCCTTGTAGCATTTTGCCGTGGTTTGTTCCTGCCTCCCAGCATCAATAGGATTATACTACATACTGCTAGCATGGGAAAGGATCAAATTCAGAATACTTTCTACTGAATGCATATCACTTGTACCGTTATACATTTAAACGACAATAAGTTGACCTGTCATAAGGCAGGGAAGTACCTGTGTATTATTCATAATGTCTAGAATTCAGTCTTAAGCAACTAGATATAAAAAGCCAGAAAATGTGACTCATTTTAAGAGGAAAGGCAATCAATGAATACCAACTCTAAGATAATTCAAGTATTAGAATTAGCAGAAAAGAAATTTAAATAGCTGTTATTCTTGTCCTTAATATCAGAAAGGAAAAAATGCTTGAAATGAATGAAAAGATAAGAAATTTCAGGAAAAACTGTATCCCCTAAAATCTCTGGAACTGGAAGATAAAATCAACTTCCTAAGGTTGTATGTTAATAAGTTGGGAGAAAGGGGAACAAAAGTCCCAAGTAAATAAGAGAAACAAGAAAGACAGGAAGTGTAGAAGTAGTGATGGTGGTCGTACAATACATTGTACACATGTAGACCTCTGTGACTTGACTGTTTTACTCCTCAGTATGTGTTTAAGCAGAATGAGACCATAATTGTTCATAGCATCAGTATTTTCAGGATCCCACAGTAGACACTACTCAAATGCCCATAAATACTAAAATGGATAAGTAAATTTTCATGTATTCACACATGGACTATTATGTAACAGTAAGATTAAATGTAGTTCATCAGCTATAAATGACAGATCTAGCTAAATCTTGCAAGCCTAATTAGGAGTAAAAAAATGATATTGCATCCAATTCATATAAAGTTTAAAAACTTTGTGACTTACATGACTCCATTCATATAGAGTTCAAAAGCAGGATGAAACTTCCATGTGCCACTCGATGGAGTTGGGCTTAAGCGTCTTCTGAGGAGTAAGTAGTGTTTTGTATCTTCTTCTGGGTACTGATTAATGGATGTGTTCAGGATGTATGAAAATGCATTAAATTAGACTTGTATTTATGTATTCTACATGAAATACTTCAAAAATGCTAAAAACATAGCCTCATAGATAATAATTATGATGACAGTAGATCTCAGTGAATCCCCATAAATCACAAAATAAAAACAGCTAAGAGCAAATCACCTTGAGCCGCAGTGTAAACAGGTTGCTGGTATCTATAAGAAACTGTCTGAAAGACCTGAAAATTTCAAAACAGTATATTCACTAAAAAGTGTGGCAGTCCAATTTAAGAATAGTGCTTGAAGTTCAGAAGTGTTTTCTCTTCCAGTGAAGACTGAATGAGTGAATATAGAGTCCAGTGGTCAGGAAGTCTGAAAGGGGTAGAACAGACTAATCCTTAGTAAACTCCTGAAATTGATCTACCAGCTCTCCTACCACTCCAGATAAATTTCTGAAAATAGAATTAAAATTAAGCAGGTCAGAAGCAATACATAAGAAAGAAAAGGAGGGCTGGAGGGTTAGCTCAGTGGTTCCGGCGCCTGCCTTGCAAGCGTAAGGACCTGAGTTCGATCCCCGGTTACCACATATAATGCTGGGCGTGGTGGCTCACGCCTGTAATCCCAGCACTCGGGAGGCAGAGACGGGAGGATTGCTGAGTTCGCGGCGGCTTGCCTGGGCACCATAGCGAGCTCAGGGCCAGCCTGAACTACAAAGCAAGACCCTGTCTCCAAAAAGCAAAAAAAAA
>PVIC010039369.1:0-17160 GCA_004025085.1 Thryonomys swinderianus
GGAACCACTGAGCTAACCCTCTGGCCCTTTATTTGACATTTTTAATTGATTCACATACTTAATCATTTAGGTCATCAAATTCACCCGTATATGGACACAAAGTGGACCTTCGAGCTAATATCTGTGTCCTTACCCCACTACTTATGTGAGCACTATTTTCTGAATTAACAATATTTTTGGCAGAGTGACTTCAGGCTTGTCTCATCCTTGCCCCTGGCACATTCCCTGCGTCCAAAACTGCCTTCAGTGGAAATTTGGAATATACTTTTCCTAGTAGCTCTTCCCTTTGACTTTTACAAAAGTATCAGTGTCTTGAAGATTAGGGGGAAAATGTGTCCTTTTTCACAGGAATACTGGACTAAATAGTTTTCGAAGAGTCATTTTTGCTCCAATACACTGTACGATTCTTAAATTTTAAGAAAGTTTGTTTTAAAAAGGTGACTAACTTTCACTTCTCCCTAAATTAGGCAATTTATAACCCCACAGGAACACACAGCTTGTGTCAAAGCTTCAGCCAAAGTTCCCTTCCTTTGCCAACCAATTATGACTGTGAAAGAATGTTGGTCTGGGCATGTAGTAGCTAATGTGGACTTGTCCAGACAAAATCAGAAATGAAATTAAAAGACAGCTTCTGGTGCAAAGCAAGGCAGGGAACAATTACAGTTTCCAACTGTTTCAAGAGAAATTTTTATTTAATTCTAGTTCAGGATGCCAAATTTCCAGATAAACCTACTCATTCTTATTTAATGTTAAATGAGTGGAAAGATACCGGGGACCAAATATATTAAACCAAGATGTTTGTATTACTTAGCCTTAAAAAAATAAGAGGTATGATCAAAATACACTGTGAATGCTTAAATTTAAAAAATTGCCATTAATCCCCTCAGACAGTATTCCTCGCTTCTAACCCATTTCTCCCATCATTGCTGCCTCTCTCTGTGAAACAGTCCCAGAAACCCTCTCTCCTAAGTGTCTTTTCAAGGTATGATCACAAACATGGTGACTACTGCTGAGTCTCATGCAAGAAAAGGCAAGCTCATAAAACGTTATAATGTACCTCATCTGCTTTATTCACACCTTTGTCTTCCTCAAAGTTGAAATAATCCTGAAAAGTAAACTTTTTAAATCAATTCAGGACTTTGAGGCAGATGCAACGGCACAAGTAAAGGCAGACGTGGAAGAAAACCTTGCACTACCGCAGAATAGCAAGCACGTGGATAAGGGATAAGGGAGTCTGTATTGAAGGAATCAATACTATTTTTTTTTTTTTGAGACAGGGTCTCGCGTTGTAGTTCAGGCTGGCCCTGAGCTCACTATGTAGCCCACGCAAACCTCGAACTCAGCAATCCTCCTGCCTCTGCCTCCCGAGTGCTGGGTTTACAGGCGTGAGCCACCACGTCCTGCATTGTGGTATGCGGTGTTGATGGCTGGTGGGCGTGTCTCCACGCCCAGCATTCTATGTGGTTACCGGGGATCGAACTCAGGTCCTTGAGCTTGTGAGGCAGGAGCCGGAACCACTGAGCTAAATCTCTGGCCCTGATAATGGTTTTTTAAAGTAAAATGAAAGGAAGACTAAAAACGGATCACTGATTTTTACACTTGAATCTTGCTGATATTCTTGATAAATAGTTTCCATGGAGGGACTGAATGAGCTCCTGTTTGCACTACAGTGAGGTAGAACCCGAGAAAAGTGCTGCAAGTATCACATAGACTACATGCCCTACAGAGAAGAGAAAACAGAATGCTTTAAGAGAATTTTTTTTTTTTTTTTTTTGCTTTTTGAGACAGGGTCTCGCTTTGTAGTTCAGGCTGGCCCTGAGCTCACTATGGTGCCCAGGCAAACCGCCGCGAACTCAGCAATCCTCCTGCCTCTGCCTCCCGAGTGCTGGGTTTACAGGCGTGAGCCACCACGTCCGGCATTGTGGTATGCGGTGTTGATTGTTGGTGGGCGTGTCTCCACGCCCAGCATTCTATGTGGTTACCGGGGATCGAACTCAGGTCCTTGAGCTTGCGAGGCAGGCGCCGGAATCACTGAGCTAACCCTCCGGCCCCTTTAAGAGAAAATTGTATTGCAATGTGTTTGTGTTGGTAGAAATTAGTTTTGTAGGCACCAAATTTCCAAGAAAGTAAGTGGAATTCATTGCGAAAATGAAAACTGTGATCTTTTATTGGTGTATGGATAACATTTAAACAGAAAAGAAGGCAAAGAATGTGAGTTTTGGGTAACTCAGGAGCAATGTGCTACAGGGGACATGATTAATTTTTAATCTCATGGCTTCTGCTATTTTCAGGGTAATGAGGAAAGCAAAGTCACATGCTATTGATGCTCACGTTTGTTATGTGCAACAGTTATAAAATAAGTATCTGTAGAGAAATGGAAGCTACCGGGCCTCATAAGGCCTACTGACTGCTTAGTACACCTGAGGCTGCATCTCAGATTGGTTGGGTACCTCTGAAGTGAGTCAATGCTCTTCTGCGGCCCCACTTGGCTACTCACATGTGAGCTTTTTCCAGTGAGGTCAGAGGAGACAGGACGGTAAGAAGCACTGGTGTGTGATGCTTGACAGGTGACTGTGCTAGTCCAGCCGGTTGAGATCAGTAAAGACGAAACAAGAGCACTGTTATCCTGTCGTGTTTGCTCTAGTGTTGCCTATTACAACCTATTCATAATGGCATTATCCACCTGAAAAGGGCTGAAAAATAGATTAATGGCTTCTACTTTTAAAATTTGAAGTTGCCACTAAAATGTAACAGTATTTTTTCTTTTGATTCCATCAAATACTACATAATTTAAACTACTGTATATTGAATGTTCGTCTTGCTCAAAGATCTCCTCCATGGATCTTCATCAAGTGATAATCCTAACAACTTTATAGCTGGGCATTTTATCTAATTTAATTATATATACATTAAACTTAAGAAAGGAGATAATTTTCCTACGCATCACACATAATAAGTCTTTGTTGATTTTTTTCAAAGATGTTCTTCCTCTCTAAAGCAAGGGTAAAGGTCCTAGACAAACCCCAAAGTATCGACTTTGAAAAGATCACCCTCCCAAATTCCTTCTTTCTAAGGGAAAATGCAGAGCATATTTTGAATTTACTAACAAAATAAGTGATAAGATGAGTAAAGCCTCCAGGGTCATCAGAGGGACAGGTTAGATCACATGTTACAGAAACAAGAAAAATTGTCTGAGGATGCAACCATGCATGCAATTTGTCCCTGAAGGATTCTTCTGAAAGCCACCGCCCAGGGCCTTGTAGGAAACGTCCAAGAGTCCAGCAGAGTTGCTGAGAGAGTCACCCAGAGCCAGGGTCTCAGGTCTCTTAGGGTCAGCTGGCCTTTTTCAGTAGTTCCTTGAACGAGCTGTGCTACAACCACATTGCTAAAGACTGGTCAGCTCACTTGGGGCACCATCCACCCAGAGGCGGGAGGCTATGAAAGACTGGTTGAGGCCATTCCAGGATTGCACTCCCTTTGCTGACTCAGTGCAAAAAGATTTGAAAGACCACCGAATCAATAAGTGGAGTCAAACTACTGAGTAACGTGGTAATCGTATTCTCCGTTCCAAGGCTGAGAGTAAGATGGTAGAAAGAAATAAAATTTATTTCCAGGAACAGCCCCGGAACCACAGAGTTGAGCCCATGCTTTAATGGACTCAGAGAATGAGAAGACTTCACCAAGGCCAGTTCAGTGGCTTGTGTCATCCGAGTGGTGTCTTCGCCAAAGAGGAGCCAAGGAGCCAAGGATGAGAGCAAAGAAAACATACCCTCCCCGGTCAGAACTTCACTCCCACAAGTACTAATGCTTCTTAGCACTCTCAGAGCACTTGGTGGCTTCAGGACTAACTTTCACACTCCCGTGGAGGAGCCGGTCTGTGCTGCTAGCCAGCCAAGGGGACCCACCCATTGGCAGGTTTAGCATGCTCCTAAGGAGTAGCTACAGAGGAGGCCTGTTTACAGCACAACCATTCAAGAAATCTGAATCTGCTTCGCAAACAAGTAAAACCTGCTTTGCCTGGAGAGTGTGGACCATGTGTTTATTTTTTTTTATAATGAGTTATTGATGGTCAACAGGAAGCTTTCTCTGCTGGACAGAGCAGGATTTTGTGCTCCGCTTTTCTGGTTTCTTTGAACCTCAGTGTTGACATTTCTCTGAGACTGTCGTCAACCATCAGCAGCCTAACCTTTCCCATTATAAGCATCAGTTCACTTTTCAAATTTAAAGTCACATTTTTAGTAGATGGTGAGGAAGTTACTGTACTAAATATTGTCCGTCGTATAGCCATTACTAATGTACCGTAAATATTTCTTACCTGGATTTTTACACTCCTTTTTCCTGACTCACATCAAATCAACCTATCTTCCATATAATCAGCTGCTTTTTTTCACTGAAATGTATCTCTGTACTCCAAATTCCTCAGTAATATTACATTCTAGTCCAATTACTAATGACATCCAAATCCTAGGTCTGTTTTTGCCATTTATTCCACTTTCCTTCGGATCAATGCAATACTAAGCATTATTATTAAAAATTTATATTCTATCTCTATGCCTTCTTGAGAATTCCATTTGACTCCTATATGTGTTTCTTTCCAGAGCCTCTAAAATGTTCCAGCATCTTTGAAGTTTATCTAGACTTTATTTTCTTGACAAAGATTAACATCTCTTTTATAGGTGGTTCCATGGCAGTCTATACTCACCCTTTTAATTATGTGCATGGGTGTATATTTTTCTTAGGTATTTTGACTCTTGGATTATATATTGTATTGGAATTCCCAATTCTCTGTATAGTACTTGATACACTGAATTCATACAAATCATAAAATACTATGAAAATTACGGTATGCTTGAACATTTTTGTTCTTATCTCAATATTTACTTTTATGTTTGTTTTTAAAATTAGCAAAACTAAAGAAAAGTATAAATGATACATAGAAGCACACCAAACTGAATTTATGTATGGTAATTTGTATCGAATATTCTTTCAATAAATAAAATGTTGTGTTCAGTACTGTGATTTAGAACCTACTCTCAATTTTTCCTCTGGAGATAATTTTCTCTTGGTGCATTCAGTCTACACCTTTATATTTTTTTCTGACTATACATGTATAACAGAAAGAATTCCACTGTTTTTTATGTATTCTTTAAAAATATACATAAATGCTATCATCCTGCAGGTATTCTTTTTGCAATTTGCTTTCACACTTCTTAATAGGATGTCAATTCATATTGTCTGAATTATTTATTTTAATGGACATATGATATTTTCCAAAAAAGAATCACAAGTTTAGTCATTCTTCACTCAGTGGGAGTCTTCCCAAGCTTTTTGTTGCTCACCGTCAGCATTTCAGTGAACTGCCTTATAAATGCATACTTGAAAAATTTAACCTAGGAGTTATACCTGAAAGTAAACGTGATATGTCATTTTCTGATTTAGTAAAATAAAATCAAATTGCCCAAGAGCACTGCATCACCCACGCTGACTCACTATAACAAATGGCAAGTGTGTAGAAAAGGCCTGCATTTGACTCACGGTTCTAAGCTTCAAGGGTATGGTGCTGGCATCAGCTCAAAACTCTTGCCCGGAGCTCAGCATGGCAGATTGCTTCCTGGCAGTTTGCACCACAGAAGGAGGCCATGATGGAGAAAGGAATCAGACTGTCAGACAGGGAGCCTGTGAGCAATTTAGGGTGCAGGTTCAGGCTTCTTCTGCGACTCTTTCATGAGGATTCAAAGATCTCACAAAGCCGCTTTATTCCCTTCTGAGGGCAGCTTTTCCACTCACCTAAGAACATCCCAGTGGGCTGCTGCTCTTAAAGATTTCATACCATTTCCCAAAATTGCCATACTAAGGACCAAGTTTACAGTAGAAGGACTTTTTAGCCGTCACACATACTATATCCAAACTATAGGAAGCATTTTATAAACTGGAAGTAAGTGAAATAGTTGAATCTCTATTATCAGTGACTCAGTCACACTAGTATTGCCCACATTTTGATCAGTCCTCTGACTGCTTGTGCTTCTTTCTAACATCTCGTAAGTAGTCACTGCATGGATTTGATACCATCAGATCTCCCCTGGTCCTCTTCAGAGCCTCTGTATTTGGCTTTGTTGGGACCAGGTCCCCAGAGACACGACAGGATCTTAAAGTCCAACCAAGAGCTTTATTGGAAGATGGTGCCCACTTAAACTAAAGCGCAGTATTTAAAGGCAAAATCTCCCCCCACCCCACCTGTTTCCAGGAGATTTCTGTGGAGGAGTGATTAGATCTTTCTTTTGTTCAAGTGCAGGGATGAGTCATTACAGAAGCCAATAGCAACGATTGGATCACTGGTTAGTATAGGACAGTACGTTCCAAAAACATAAAATCTGCGGCTACACACATAGGTTAGGTGGATAGTCTCGAAGGGATAAGTACCGGGTTCACAGGGAAATTACAGGATACAAAGTGGAGGAAGTCTTTTGTTTGTTGTTTTTGTTTTTGTTTTTTAACAAAATGGATGTTTTTATGTGAAGTTGGGTCTCTCGGCTTCAATGATTTGGGGATCTTAAAGTTCTTTGTTTTTGACTCACTGGCATTGGGAAAATACTGCAGAGATGTACTTTCATGTTTTCTTCTCCTAATCCTGATCAGGGATGGTCATTTTGTAGAACCCTTCATGTTTCTTTCCCAAGTAAGCTGAGCTCAAACCACCACCTGCACCAACAGCTAGTCGGAATTCTTTCGCTTCTCTATTACTATGTGGCCCGTTTCTAATGCTCACCCCGGGTCCTCAGCTGCAGATTGTTCCTCCCCGGTTTTCCCTCCCCTGCCAGGAATACCGCAGGACAGCGTTCTACATCCCTGCCGAGCCCCTTTCCTGCCCAAACAGGCCCCCAGTCACTCCCCTGCTTTTTAACTTTTGGACGATGCCCATGGCTTTTCCTTAATAGTCTGACACCCCTGCTCTGCTCTGCTGACTCACAGTTCTCTCAGTGTCTGGTCTGTGCAGCTTCTGGGCTGTGGCCCAATGCCCAAGACTGTCTTTGCCGCCTCCACCCACCACAGTGATCAACGGCAGACGAGGCACCTGGCATATCCAACCCCCACGAGCCCTAGACGGATGATATACTGCCATTCTAAACCATTATGACTCCCAGGGGTGTTGGTCTTTTAACACCTGGACCAGAAATGTGGGAGGAGAGCATAGATTGTGAGTCATCCCAGGACAGACACGCCCTGCGGATGATAAATACAAGTAGACAGGTTTCTTCTTACCTGCCATAGCCAGAGTCTCTACAATGGTGGATTTATATTTTCATGTTTTATTTGGGCCTACTTTTCTTTCCATGAACACCACTTCCATTATAGACAGATATGTGACCAAATATTGCAATACTGTGGTTGAGTTTCAAATCACGATGGGTAGTTTGTTACCTTGGGGTGAATGTTCCAGTCACCAGGGAAGCTTTTTATATTTTGCAGTTCCCAAGTATCTCCCTGAATGATGAAATTTTAATGTCCCAGTAGGAGATGGGCTATATTTTTTTTATGCTCCCCAGGTGAGTCTAATAAAATGAAGGATTGAGAATTGAGAACAGAAAATCATCTAAAAGGTATGGTTCACTACATAAATGCATGTGATTCCAGGAGTGTCCAGCCAAGAAAATGAAGCTCCAGATGATTTTATTGTTTGTTCTAAGATCCACCCCCTCAAATCCATTTGTCTGAATGACAGATTACAGTCAGCTCTCCTTAACCCATCTTGAGCAGCAATTCAATTCAATATGCTTATCTAAAGTTGGTTTACTCTTTAGGCCTCAGAAACTCTCACTTCACTGTATCCACACTCTAAAATATATTGTTACAAACGTGTTCAGTCCAAAATTAATTCCAATATTAAAATAGTCGTCCTAAAGTAGTCACTTAAATCCTCAGATTCGTTCTTTCTTTGCTTCTTCCAGTGTGGTGGATCAAACTCAGGACCCTGTACTTGCCAGCAGGTGTAGTGCCACTGAGCCAAATCCCCAGCCCTTGTTCTTTCTTCAAAAAATGCTACTAAAATGAATAACTATTGGTCTCTTTTACTCTAGAAGGCAATAAACTTTGCAGCGATTACAAGAGGTTAGTTCAATGGCCAATTAGTTACTTTGGTGTTTTTTTTTTTTTTTTTTTTTTTTGAGACAGGGTCTTGCTTTGTAGTTCAGGCTGGCCCTAAGCTCACTATATAGCCCAGGCAAGCCTCGAACTCAGCAATCCTCCTGTCTCTGCCTCCAGAGTGCTGGGATTACAGGCGTGAGCCACCACACCCAGCACTGTGGTATGTGGTATTGATTGCTGGTGGACATGAGTCACCACGCCCAGCATTCTATGTGGTTACCAAGATTGAACTCAAGACCTTGCGCTTGCGAGGCAGGCGCTGGAACCACTGAGCTAAATCTCCGGCCCACTTTGGTATTATTTTTGAGAGCTGGCAGTTTAGAACCACTAAGCTGGCCAGTTTGTTTGTTTCTCTGGTCAAGAGACCCAGAGACAGTTGGTAGCTGGCAGTAGATCCTAGACCTTAGAAATCATGACATAAATCCAGAGATCATGGTCATACTGTATTATGTGATAAGGAAGCTTGTTAACAAACAGAGAATAGAGAAAAATATGCTGAGATGTGCAGTGGAGTAAAGGCAGCAGACTCAGGGAGAGACTCCTTAATGTCCTGCATTTCAGCTCTGCTTTCTATGAGGCTTCTGAGAACATCCTCTTTCTTCACTTGGAAATCTAGGTGAGTGCTTTGTGGTACCATGATAAGGCAGAGGAAATTCTGCTTGTATTTTGTAGTTCTAGCTACCTAATTTGTTGTTTCCTTTTTATCTGTATATTTTTATTATGGTTACTTATTTTTTATTTGACTGTATTGGTACATATTATACTACATATACAATGATAACATTCCACATTGAGAATTTGTACCTGTACATGACACCTCTTGATTTTCATTTTTTCCTTCCCTCTTCCCTCTCTCCAACCCCTACACCCTACATACAAGCTGTTTCCTTTTTTTACTATCAAATTTTTCCCCCTTCTTTAATTTTCCTTCCCTGCTCTTTCCCTTTTTATTTTGCATTTTCTTATTTCACATTACCTATCATACATGTTGACATTCATTTATGCATTCAGTTTTTCATACTAAAGAAAAGATACAGTATTTACATATCAGTGTCCTATTTATATCACTTATGAGTAAGCCCTCAACTATATCCATTTGAGTATAAATAACCCAAATTTAACATTCTTTTTTTTGTTTTGTTTGTTTGTTGGTTGGTTGGTTTGAGACAGGGTCTCGCTTTGTAGTTCAGGCTGGCCCTGAGCTCACTGTGTACCCCAGGCAAGCCTCGAACACAGCAATCCTTCTATCTCTGCCTCCCTAGAGCTGGGATTACTGGTGTGAGCCACCACATCTGGCTCAAATTTAATATTCTTTATGGCAGAATAATAGTCCAATTCATATTTTAAAAACACACATCTTCTTTATCCAGTCTCCTGTTGATTGGAATTTGGGCTGCTTCTAAGGTTTAGCTATTACAAATTAAGCTACTATAAACATGGGTGCACACTGGCCAGATTTAGTAGCATAGCTGGATACATGATCAATGGACTCACTGAAAGATCAGGGAATCAATTCCTTTCACAGTAGCATTCAAAACAATGAAATATCTAAGAATCAATGTAATGAATGAGGTGAAAACTACATCATCCTAAAAAGGAACATTGAAGAGGATATCAGAAAACAGAAAGAAATCCCTTGTTCCTGGGTAGGAAAGGGAAAAGGGGGAGGCTAGAAAAGAAGGGAAAGAAAATGGTAAAAAAGGAAACAAAGCAAACATGTATAGGGGGCAGGAAGTTGTAGAGAAGACAGGGGAATAGGAAATAAATGAGAATCAAGATGTGTCATGTACTGGTACAAACCTTTAATGTTGAATGTGATCATAGTGTATATATAAAATGCACCAATGAAAGGAACTTTAAAAACCAATATCATCAAAATGGCCATACTGCCAAAACTACTATATAGATTCAGTCCAAATCTGATTGAAATTCCAACAGCATATTTCACAGATGTAGAGAAAATAATTCAAAACTTCACCTGGAGCCACAAAAGACCTAGAATATCAAAAACAGTCCTAAGCAACAAGTTCATGGCTGGGGGTATCACAGTCTCCAACTTGAAACTATATTAAAAAATCAGCGTGATTAAAAACAGCATGGTAGTGGCAAAAAAACAGACCTAAGGATCAGTGGAAAAGACTAGAAGATCCAGAAACAACCCCAGATATCCTAAGCCAACTTATCTTTGACAAAGGAGCTAAATACCCACCATGGGGAAAAGACAGCTTTTTTTTTTTTTTTCTGAGACAGGGTCTCACTTTGTAGTTTGGGCTGGCTCTGCACTCACTATGTAGCCTAGGCAACCTTCAAACTCAGCAATCCTCCTGTCTCTTCCTCCCAAGAGCTGGGATGACAGGCATGAGCCACCATGCCCGGCACTACGGTATGTGGTATTGATTGCTGGTGGGCATGAGTCTCCATGCCCAGCATTGTAAGTGGTTTCCGGGGATCAAACTCAGGACCTTGCGCTTGCGAGGCACGCGCTGGAACCACTGAGCTAATCTTCCGGCCCAAAGATAGCTTTTTTAACAAATGGTGTTAGAAAAACTGGGTTTCAACTTGTCAAAGATTAAAACTAGATGTATCTCTCTCTCCATGCATCCAATTAAAATTCAAGTGGATTAGAGACCTAAATATTAAAACAGAAATGCTAAACCTGCTGGAAAATAAGTTAGATAGAACTCTTGACGACATTAGCATAGAGAAAGACTATAAACAAAACACCAGCAGAATGAGAACTAGCAAAAAGAACCAACAACTGGGATCTCATCTTACTGAAAAGCTTCTGTACAGCAAGAGAAACTACCAACAGAGCCAAAAAGCAACCTATATTATGGGAAAGAAGTTTTACCATCTCTTTCTCAGACAAAGGGTTACTATCTAGAGTATATAAAGAACTTTAAAAAATCCCCCCCCCCAATTTAAAGACTCTATTCAAACATGGGCATCTGAAATGAACATTTTTTTAGATGAGAAAGTAAAGGTAGTTAAGGAACATAAAGAAATGTCCAATGTAGTTGGTCATTTGAAAGATGCAGATGAAAACAGTACTGAGATTCCATCTCACTCCACAAAGAGTGGCTACTATCACAAAATCAACCAACAACAAATGCTGGTGAGGCTGTGGGGAGGAAGGAACCCTTCTCCACTGTTGGTGGAATGTAGACTGGGGCAACCATTTTGGAGGTCCGTGTGGAGACTCCTTAAAAAACTAGGACTTGAGGTCCCATTTGACCCTGCTATTCCCCTGCTATGTATATACATGAAAGAATTTGCTTCTTTTAAAAGCCCTATTTGCCAGGTACGCTAGAAAAGAATCATATATTAATGTACATAAAATAGATTAGGAAAGAAATCAGTCACTTTCCATTCAGAAAGCATAGAGCAATAGTCATGTTTCTAAGGATTTTGGCCCCCTTTGATGGAAATATAAAGTGTATTTTGTTTTGCTCAATCATGGGACCCCATTTTATTGGGCCATTACACTCTTTCTGATTGGTCATTAGGTGCAGAAGAGATAAAAGACTGAATTACATTTCTGAAGAAGAAATCCTAAAGAAGTTGTATCATGAAGCAGAAGATAAGCTGTGATGTTCCGTGGCCTACCAGCTGTCTGTGCTTTACCAAGCAGGCAGGCTTGTGGAGCTGGAGAAGAACTATTCCAGTGCCCAGAGCTGTGTTCCACAGACCTGACTCAGCACCCTGGCCAGCTGTTGATTGTTTAGGAAAAGTCCCCCCACCCCATTTCAACAAGGAACACTGTCCTGCCTCTGCTTCAGAATGGAACATCCAGTCAAAGGATCAGTAAATTAAATATTCTCCTGGTGCTTCAAGTTTTCTCACATCAAAATAAGTGTGTAAATGACAACCAAAATGTATAGTAGATAATGAAACAGGAAGAAAAGGTTCACAAGGGAAAGATAAGTCAGTGGGGGACGAGGAAAAGGAAAAAAAAAGTTAGAAAAAAATGAGAAAAGAAGCAAAAAATGGAAAAAAAGTTTCTGTACATGGAGTGGAGGTGAGGTTTGGAAGGGAGGGAAAGGGAACTGGAAAGCACAAGAGAAAATATATCATGCACAGATTTAAGCTCCTAATGATGAATGTGATCATCATGTCTATCTAAAATTTACCTTTAAATTTAATGAATAAAACAAATGAATGTGCATTTACCTGGTAAGTCAGAAGGTGAGTCCCTCTGAGCCAGACTGGAAAGTATTATGATATCTGAACTTGAGACCAGAAGAGGGCTTACATACCTCATTCTACCCCGATGATTACTGTTCATTATTTGAACGATATTGTCCTTTATTTTAACTACTCTTTGTTCTTTTCAAGCACAGTCTAGTAGTAGCATGATAATATTATTTAGCGATAGGAAGCCTGAAGGAATTTCTATAATACTTTGTAAATATTGCCTTTCCAAGGTAAAAAGTCATATACTTGTACGAATTCCCCAGTGTTGTATGTGATTGTGAGCTGTATATAAAATGTACCAATAAAGAATTCAATTAAAAAAGAATAAATAAAAAATAAATAAATAAAATAACTCTGGGAAACAAAAGCATTCCTCTATAATTCATGAATAACTAAACATTCATCCTATTTTATAACAAAATCTAGAGTTGACTACCTTGCCCAAAACCATAGAGCATTTTAAAAGCAAAATGAACTTAGTCATACTTTCCCATATTGACATCTGAGCACATTTAGGACAATTTATCTTAGCCAGACTGAAGTAAGCAGGAAAAAAATTCGCAGAAGAACAGACATATAGTTCCAATGTAGCTTTCCCAGCAATTCTTATAACCATGTTAAAGAGTAGAGTAAATGAAGAATTATAGGAAGTTAGGTAATTTTCACGATCCAAAAATTCGGAAATACTTCAGCTCTTATGGAGCCATTTGAATGGAACATTTCAGCATAAAGAAGAAAAATGAAGACGTAAAAAACTTGTTTTCGCATAATGATTTCTAATGGTCTTGGCAGCTGTCTTTGCAATTACAAACATATCTATTTGGAAAATAGTTAAGTCACTTCAGTGCCAAGTAAATTAATTTCCTTTTAGTTTGGGTATTTTTCATTTTCAGTGTGTATTGTTTTTAAAGAATGAGTTTAATACAATAACTTTTTCATGAATGAAAGGAAAAGCTAATGTAAGTATATATTGAACTCTATGTTTATTGGAGTTTATTATCTATAAACCAAAATTAATGATAAACATTTTAATCTATATTTTTGTATATATTTATATGTCAGTACTCAAAAATTTTACCATTTAGCTAATTTGATCAAATGCAAATTTCCATTTTTCTTTCTTTGAAGCCTCTTCTCTCTTTGAGAATAGTGAAATGCTAGTATTATTCAAATAGCAATAGGGAGCCACTGGCTACTATTTTGCAGAATGATATTCTTTCAATAAATGGTCCAGATGGAAAAAGTTACAAAGATATTTGCTTTTCTTTCTGAATACAGCTAGTACCATTAAACATCTAGCAGAATGCAATGCTTTCTTATTCTGTTTTTGTTACAAATTCTTCTGGCCATAATAGGAAAATATTGGCACAGTTATGTGTAAACTGTGCAGATTTCTGTGCTTTCTGAGAGCTCTCAGAGGCAGATTTGTAATGCAGGCTTTATTCATTTATTAATGTACTTTAGAAAAGTTGACCAGCCAGGGACGTTGTTAAGAAAACTGGTTTCTGTATTCTTGAGTATCTGGCCATCCTGTCCATTTGATTATCCTTAAGTCATGTGAAATGCTTAGAAAACAAGAAGAAATATAGAGCACGGTCTCTGTTTCAAATTGTTAAAAGGGAAGACAGATTGGTATAATTCTTATTTATACAATGGAGAGACCTAAATTTGTAACAGGATTTATCTGATTTTCTCTTGGAATACTGAGAAGTTGTACTTAATGCTGAGAAGATAAACTAAGAAGAATTTACTAAAGAAGTGTCAGTCAAGGACTTTTGCAGATAAACATTCATAGTAACAACTACCTCTGAGTTTTTATGGTAAATCAGATGTATCTTGAATCTTTTCATGCATTAATTTGTAGAAGGTTCATGAACATCCTATGAGCTCATTGATACTGTTATCCCATTACCTCATTTCATCTTCAAGTGTGGGAAAATTGCAAGGTAATTAAACAATTAACTTTTGGTCACTTGGTCAGGTTAACACAGGAAATCAGAATGGGACTTTGCTTGGTTTGCTTCTGACTGAGGTTGACCGAGGAAAACACACTTGTGCCCACCGGTGTGGTTTTGTGTGTATGAAGGTGCTTTATCTGTGTGAAGTGGGACTGGGGGCTTTGCAGGGAGCATTCTTCAGAAATCAATTGTCCTGTTGTATCTCTGCATTGCAATTATTTGTGGAGGGAAACTATTAATTTTGTATCTCAAAGATGTACTTCATCTGCACAGTGGGATAAAAATCTTTGCCTTTTCTATCTTATATGGTATTGTGACTAACAAAAGAGCATCTAATTGGTATTTTATATGATGAGATGACAAATACATATATCCCTTACTAGAAATAAGGAATAGAGCAAACCAGATCATAGAAATTATACTAAAGTACTCCTCCTATGCACAAATGCAATACAAAAGAATACTACGCATTGCTCACAGAGAGCTGTGGATATATGTATATAAATTGTATGAGATATTTGTGTGACTGTGAAAAGGATAGCAGTCAAAGATTTTAGTTTTAGACAGAGGATTCCATTTTTTAATAAAAATCACAAATGATTAACATTAATACTGAGCTGTGCCAAGTCCAAAATTTATGGAATTCCTTGTACATTTTTGCAATTTTTTTAAACATTGTTTTTGCAGAATGCAGAATTACAGATGGACACATAATGAGCAAACTAGAAAACAAGTGTTAATGCTGCTGGGAAAGTGCAAAAACTCTATAAACATAAGGTAATCTTTAGCCATATGTTAACTTTTAATCTTCCAATTTACACTATGCTAAGCATATCTGGGCATCTGAGTCATGCAAATATCCTAAGTGTGGTTCTCCATTTTTGAGATCTCTGAGCTCAAATAATAAAAAGGATTTCAACATTTAAAATGAAATGGGATTTAATTTTCTCTACTTATACATGATTGATGAAGTGTATGATAAAAATAAATTAGATTTTTAACATTTAAACAATCTGCAATTCCACTTCCTAGAGATCTTTTCCTTGAAACATTTTTCTGTAAAAAAAAAAAACAGTTGGCATTTTTTCAAGTATTTTACCTCAATTCTGACACAAGTCATCATATTTTCTTGAAGACATATATTTTACAACAATATTCTAGCACATGCAGTTACCATCACAAATCTTACATTTTCTTACTGATGATCACACAAGCAATTTTCACTTTTACTATTTCATAAACTCTCCAATAAGTAGTTTATTAACTATCACTGAATGTCACTGACTTTTTAAAAATCAGTTCCTAGTGATCTACGATTTTTAAATCTTAGGAAGGCAACACGTGACTGTTTTGTCTGCTAGGTAGCATCCTTCTAGAATCTAGAGATATGCTCTCAAGGAAAGACGTTATACTCTTTCCTTAGCAAAACATAGTTACAGTCTCACCAAATGAAATAAATTCAAGCCTTGAATTGCCTTATAGGAATTTACATCAGTTCTTACCACCAACAAACTATGAAAAACCTTTGTGTTTTGAAAGTCCTGCAAAAGGGATTATGGATCCCCTGAATTTTACTTCTGCAAGTAGAAGAGAATGATGCCTCAGAGAATTTCAGTCAGTATCCTGTTTAGAATTTGCCTATTTGGTAAAAAGTGAAATATTTAAAACTTTAACAACTTTTCATATTATTCATTTATATTTTCTGTCTCCATCCATCTTTATTGATTTTAAGAATTCAGTGTTAATACTAATAATTAGCAATATATCTCTAAATCTTTTCACCGTTAATCATAGTTAATTTAAATATGCTTTAGTGTCTAGGTAGTGATTTATGTATTTTCTTCTTTTAGTTCAGAAATGCCTTCTCCATTTATAGATCAAATATTATTTCATGTTTTTCTTCTCCTCCAATAGTTACAGGTTTTATATTTAACTTTAATTTGGCTGTATTTTATTTGCTATGCATTTAATAAAAGGGTGAAATTTTATATTTCTATTTTTACTATTAAATGGACCCACTTTAGAAGATATTAGGTAATCTTTGGCTGTATTGGTAAGTTTATAAATCATAGCCCTGAGCTGCTTTGATTTTTAATCAGCTTGATGGACATAGAATGTTTAATAAAATAAACTGGAGAACAGACTTTTTCAGATGAAAACATTTACAAATGAAGATTTTCACAATTCCATCTGTTTACACATTTTTTAATCTTCTCAATGCCAATTGTACATTATATTTTGCATAGATCTGATTTAGCTAAAAATGAGCAAGACTATAAATTCAAACTGTTCAAAATTTCAAAACTTGGAGTGGATCCACACCCAACCTGCACCCTCAAACTGCCCTCACATTTGTATTTTCTGTTAGTATCGAAGTCACTTGATTCGCATTGTTTCCGCAGACCGGACCCACGATGGAAGTGCAAACAGCATCCTCAGGAGGCGGCTCCGCAAAGAACTGGAAGTGAGTGGGGAGGAGGGGCAGAGGGAAGGAAGCAGGCAGGCTGTACCGGGCAACGTGCCAGTGCTTGGAGAAGTCGAGGTGCGGGTCTTTGGGGGAACCTCACAGACGGAGACAGGTCTTGGGGTTTCATAAACCCGGGTCTCAGTTCACTCTTCTCCATTTCCCTGCGCCTCATCCTAGTTCTGGCTCGTAGCATGAGGTCCCCAGACAATCACAATAACTGCTTTTCTAGTGTCAACTCCTATGTCCAGAGGGTTCAGGGTCCATGTATTTTAATGAAGTGGATTCAGACGGCCCTGTGTAATCTTGCCAATGTGTATGCAATTGCCATTATCTATGAAAGAAGAGTCTAAACCCTGGGAATCAAAATTTTACTCTCCTGGGCCGGAGGGTTAGCTCAGT
>PVIC010039370.1:0-17098 GCA_004025085.1 Thryonomys swinderianus
CTTCATCTTAAAAGAGCACCCTTCATCAGTGTGGACACACAAGCAACTGCTCCCCTAAAGAAAGTGCTTTGTACCTCAAGAGCACGTGTCCCCTTCGTGGACCGGTGTGTTCTTGCAGTGTCGTGGATGTGGCACAATGCGAGGATTTGATGTCGAGAAGGAAACTGCTTTCATTATATTGGTTAAGAATGCACGTTGGAATTACAGAATGAATCAGCACCAGATAGAATCCACTGATAGCTCTGCTTTTAAAAAGCTGGTGGAGTGCTCGCTTTGGCAGCACATATACTAAAAAGCTGGTGACGCTTAAACAGGAAGATGAAAAGGTATCAGCGAGTTGATGTGAGCCCATGTGCTATGTGTGTATTGATTCAACTCAAGCAGCTTGGGTTTTCTTTAATTATCCTGGTGCTCTCTCTCTGAAGCACAAACAAAGCCGCTTGGTACTGTGCAAAGTTTAGTACTGGTCTTCCTGCGCCTGGAAGGCTCCTCCTTTCTCCCAGGTGATGCCTACCCGGCCCCCCCCTGCTCACACCAGCCACACTTCCTGAAAGCTCCAGCCTGGTTCCCAACCTTGGCTGCATGTGGACTTACCAGAGCACCTTTCGGCCATGCAGTTACCTGGGTCCAGCCCAGAGACTCTCATATTCTCAACTACTGTGGTGCAGCTGGGCTGTGTTTGGGATATTAAGGCTTTGGAAAGCTCATGTGAGTCTAAGGCACAGCCACCGCTTGAGAGCTATTTATAGCACAGTACGTTTACCTCAACCCTCGCCTGGAATGCGCTACACAGCATTTCAGTCTTCCCAGCTTCTTTCCCCTGGTGTCTAGCACAGAGAAAGGGACTTAACAGAGCCTAAGCATTTCCCTTCACAGAATAAAGGCCGGCTGCTTCATGCGCACACACAACTTATTTGGCTTTGGCTACATGTGCGGGCTATAGCCAAGGAAAGAGCAAGGCAGCAGAGCCTGAGGGACGGTTGTCCAGAAGACGAGAACAGGAGACCGAGATGATGGACAAAAAAGATAGTGACCTTTATATTGTCCATTGTCCTCTGCCCTGTCAAATTAGACCTTGGCCTTCACTGTCCCAGAGAAATTAAAAACATTAATTCTTGGTTTTTGAACTTCTAAAGATTCAGGTCTGGACAATTTGAGGGACATTTAAAGGGACTTTCAAGGGTGATTCTGACACCATGCAATTTTTGCTTTACCATGCCAACTCTAGTACACGACCCTGCCGCCTCTGGCCAGACATGTGCCACCCCCCTCCTGCCTCCCACTGTGTGTCATTTACTGCTGCAGAGCCTTTCTCAGGAAGGACCTCACTAGCCTTTGATAAATCTGATTGCTTTCAAAATTTATTCCTTCAATTAATATTCTTTTACAGTAAATGAAATAAATTTGACTGTTTCCACAGAAGTGGTTTTTCCCCTCCTAATATAACTTAATAGTGTCTGAACATCTCATTTTCCAAATGAGAATTAAATAACTGAATAATTGACTTAGGTTTATTTTTCAGAGGAGTTTTTTTTCCTAAACCATAAAATTTTAATTGGCAAAGTTTATAACTGTATATGTAGTTCAAGATTCCAAGAACTATTTTGAATATGAGTGCTTTTAAAGATTTTTGCTATAGCAAAACCAATCAAAATAACACCGCTTAACATTTACTTGCAGGTGTTACAAAAAGTAGAACACATCTGGGACCAAAATTCTTAATATTTTAAAAGTGAATAAAGTGCAATTTAATGTTAGCTCTTTACTATCAGGATTACTATATAGTTCGTTGTTTCATTTCTGGTGTGACACCTGATAGTTGCTCGGCATGTCTTATTAGTCAGTTTAGGCTAGGCTTAGTTGCAATAGCAAATGACTATGTAATTTTCATGAATTATACTAGCAAATACCTATTCCTCAGAGGTCTACTAGAGGCCATTTTCATCTCTGGGTCAGGGCATCTTCATTCTAGGATCCAGGGTAAAGAAGCAGCTATTCTAGGATATACTGACATCCAAACAGGGGCTAAGTGTGGCTGAACCTTAGCAGGGTCTGCAAAGCTCTAGTTTCTAAGCTGCACATGTGACATCCACTTACATTCCACAGGAAGTCACACCACCAAGGTGACATCACTAAGACGGGGCTCTCAGGGGAAGGACCAGGCAAGGCTCCGGGGGTAGGAGCACACATAACAATAATACAATTGTCCACAGTAGGAGTGGAGTGAACAAACTGCTTTTGTTTCACTGAGCTTTGTTCTCCCCTTCTTCACCCACCCCAAGTTTTTCTTGTTTTTCAAATATACACTCACTTTGATGACTGTCCTATTTATTTCTTAGGGCTCTGTCCTAGTTACCTTTCTCTTTGTTGAGACAAAATAGTCAGGGTCCAAAGTTAAGGAAGAAAAGTTAATTTAGCTTACAGGTTTTTGTTTGTTTTGTTTTGTTTTTGGTGGTACCAGGGATCAAACTTGGGCCCTTGTGCTTCCAAGGTAGATGCAGTACCACTTGAGCTAAATCCCTGGCAATTTAGCTCACAGTTTGTAGAAGTGTCAGTTCATCATCAGGTGGCTTCAAGGAAGGGTGGCACATGGCACAGAAGAAACAGTTCATGGTGGGCACAAGATAGCGAAACAACAGGGATGATGGCAGCTCTTTCTATTCCTTATATCTTACCCCAGCAACTTAGGGCAGGCAGCACTCACAACCTTAATCCTAGTGCCCTTGATCCTAGCACTGCACCATGAACTGATTCCAGTGTCATACACTCTAGAGCCAGCCACCGCTGAAAAAGCCCCAACTCTGACCACACGAGAACTTGGTGGGGGGACATATACAACACAAGCCATAACAGACTCTCCAAACAAAAATACCATGAAATGGGTGGTATAAGCAACAGGGAGTTATTGTCCCATAGTTTTGAAGACTAGAAATCTGGGATGAAGGTGTTGGTGGGGCTGGTTGCTTCTGAGGTTTGGAGTGAGATCCATTCTTGGCCTGTCCCTAGCTCCTGGTGCTTACTGGTGACCCTAGGGATTATAGACTCATTATTACATTTCTGCTTTCATAGTAGTATAGTTTCTTCTCCATATCTACCTCTTTGTCCAAATATCTCCTTTTTCTAATAAGGATGTTAGTTATCTTGGTTTAAGGGCCCAACTCTTCCCAGTATCTACTCTTTGAACTAATTACATCTCCAATTACTCTTTCCAAGGAAAGTCACAGTCTGAGGGGCCAGAGTTCAGGATTTCAACCTGTGGATTGGGATGATATAATTCACTTGACAATCACCATACATCATTGGTCTGAAGTGGTACTGGTTTTGCTGAGGTGCTGGTGACATTTCTACTAGATATTCCCTTATTCCCCTCCAACTCATTCCAGATTGAATGGCCAATTAAATGGCTGCTCCAAAAATAAAATGTGGCCATTAATAATGAATTCAAATAAAGATAGAAATATTAAGGAAAATGTTTAAGGAAATCACATTCAGGTACTAGTCCATTTAAAATTCTACTATTAACATATTGGTATTGACATCATTTTAAAAGTAAAAATGGAGCAGTGCTAGAATAGTGTTTTGTAACCTACATTCTCCCTTCACAACATTTTTGTCAGTTTTCCTATATGCTTAAAAAGTTCTTGGGGATCGTGACTCCTAATGACCACATAATATAGTCCATCAAAACCACCCTATAATTTATTTAATGGTTCCCTTACTATGGATTATTCAGGTGATTTCTCAGTATTATTTCACACAAGTCATTTTTGGAATATAAAACATTAAACAGAAATTTTAGAAAGACGTGGCAAGAATTCCCTACAGTTCTGTGTGTGTTTATCATAGCAGTTTAATCACCAGTGATATTGCTCATTTACAAAGAGACTTAAGCTCTTTTTCAATCTAGTTTTCCTTAGGAAGGACAGGATTTCCAAAAGTCAATGCCTATAAACTGAACCCCAAGTCTTTTTTGTTTGTTTTGCAAAAGCTTCTTACTGATTTAATGATTTTATTTCAAGTAGGCTAAGTAGTTTTGGCTTTTGTAAAAGCTATCCTAGAAAAAAAAAGCGACTCCTTTGAAACATATCAACATCTCTTAGGAAACACTCCTTGCCCTTTTCTGTTCAAATTATGCCTCCTGTGATACCTGCAGGGTTGAAGTAATGAGTCTACAGGTTTAGGCCATGTTTGCCCTTGCCCAGCGTGTTTTATACACATCTGCATGCATATATGCACACACACACACACACACACACACACACACACACACACACTCCCAGTAAAGGGAGGAATGAGGGGACAATGGAGAAAGGACATGGAGAGAATGGAGGAGTGTTCTAAAAACTTCCATGCATTAAGTATGAAGGGAAGTCTGGGTATCTTTGTTGAATGAAGCATCTCAGGCCTTTCTGATGCAGCTGGTTCATGGACCATACATTTGCTATGGACCATCCTGTATCAGTGTGATTCAATGCCATGTTGGCTTCCCTAGAGGGCCTATGATGTCCTACTGGGAAATCTTGTGCCCTGTTCATCTTCCTAAACATCTGGAATGAAGGAATGATTGATTAGTGTCTATGCAACTAAGCATAATGAAGTTGAGGGGTATAGAACTAGAATAGGATGTATCTTGCTTTACTTTAAGCAAGATTTGCACACTGCTTTTGTGCATTGAACCATAGAGAGGAGAGAGATGAAAAATATGTGGCCACTGATAGTGGGAGACTTACAATCTAGGAGAAGTAGTCAGGTTACCTTTCAGTTAAAATGATGTTTAACGGTAAGACTGTAGAACTCTTTTTAAAATAAAATAAGCAAATAACAGAAGACCCTGAAATATACTATTGGACCTAGAACTGCAAACATCCTGGTAGAGTTCACAGAAAGCTTTATAATAGAGACTTTGTGCATTCATTCATTTGAAGATTTGGTCACTATGAATGATTCATTTAGTCATTCATTCACAGGCATTAATTTAGCAGCAAATACACATCAAAGAAAGTGCTGGGTACTGGCAATGCATTGAAAATAGTAAAAACAAGTGGGGAAATTAGGAGCAGGAAACAAACACCAAAACATAAGCAAAATGTGTGACAGAAGAGTACAAGCTACAGTGGGAATGATTTTGGGGGATAAGGCCAGTGGGTGAGTCATGCACTGCATAAAGTCCTTAAGAAGAGGATGAAATCCAGACCAAGTTTCCTCAGCAAGTATTGTCCTGCCTTGAAAATTTGTCATACAGGAAGGAAAAGGTTTTTATAATCATAAGAGCTACTATATGTAATAGAAGCAGTTTTGTTTGGGCAAATGTCTGAACCTGGAGATGGTTTTTTGGGAGGAAGTAACATCTAAGTGAGAGCTGGATGGCACAGAGGCAGGCGTGAGTCATAGTGAGAGCTGGGTGTCGGGAGGCAGTGTGGGAGCACATCAGGGCTGAAGACCACAGCGATGTCACTGGAGAACTAAAGGGCTTCCCAGACATGGAGAGCAGTGCAGGCGGAGAGCAAGAAGGGAGTCAGGCAGAGGCTGGAAGGAAAGATCAGGGCAGAAATTTGGCACTGCAGCTTAGGTCTCCGGGCTCTACTCCTGGGTCTCCTATGAGGCATGGAAGAGAGGAGGGTACAGGTATTCCTGTCAGGAGCCTGTGTGTGGGTGCTATAGCACCCCAGCTGGAGAGTTCAGGCTTGCAGGGTAGAGACCCAGAAGTGAGGGTGGCAGAGAGAGGAACCGAGTGGACCCTGGATCATTAACAAGTTTTCAGGTCATCGGGACTCAGTGACAGCCCACTGCAGGTGTTAAGACCCTGATGTGAACCAATTTGACTTTTTGTGCAGTCACTCTCAAGGAATTTTGGGAAGTTTTGGATGGGAGGAGGCTGGGGGAGGGTCTCACTTGTTTGGCCTGGAGGGGCCAATGGAGCATAGTGAACACAGGGACTATAAACAAATACAGAGGACTTCCAGATGCACTTAGCAACTCTGGTGACAGCTGAATGAGGTTATAGAAAGGAAAAGTCCCAGGGTGATCCTGGAATTTATTTACCTTTATTTGTATTTTTTTGCTTGATTCAATATTTTCTGAATATAAGACATCTTATAAGCAATACAGGCTTATTAGGCAAGTGAGTTCATCGGCTCTTTTATTGTTGTTGTTTTGCTGTTGTTGTGGTACGGGGGATTGAACTCAGGACTTTGTGCTTGGCAGGCAGGCTCACAGTACCTCTACACTGCATTCCCAGGCCCTCAGTCTGCTCTTTTAGAGACACAGTGAGTTTCAGAAATCTGTGAAAACCCAGGAGCTAGTGAAACTCAGGTCAGTACATCAGCAGAGCTCAAGAGACCAGAACTATAGCTGTGAGAGCTGTCAAGGTGTTAAGTTATGTTGGAGTCATGGTAATGGGCAAAGTTGGACAAGGGAGAGGGTAGGGTGTGGTGGAAAGGAAAGCCCCACTCAAAGCACCCCAGGAAGAGTCAACATTTGGATTCCAGTTGCTAGGTCCAGGACTGGCTTCATGATTTGTAGGGGCCAGTGAAGAATGACACGTGGGGCTCCTTGTTCAAAATTAGTAAGAATTTCAAGACAGCAACACAGAGTATCAGCCATGGTTTATACCGTACCACTCACTTATTCCTTAGAAATGTGGACCTTTCCACACCTTCCTCCTTTCATACGTCTGAGACCTTCCATGATCATCTCCTCCACCTGTTTAGCTAATGACTCAATTTCAGTATACCTATGTGTGGTTTTCAGAATCGCTAACCTGTATCCTCTTGAGAAAGAACTTCATCAAGTTCTTATACAGTTTCATTTGCTTTTAGCATTAGGAACTCCACTCATTTCCAGGTATGTAGCCCAGCACATTCCCCTTTACTCTTCTACCTTCTATGAAACGGTTTCTTCTTTTTACATTGCTGTTAGATTTATTTTTTTTTATCACATTTTCAGTCCATCCTGGGATTCCACAAATTCTTAGGTGATTTTCTAAAAGATTGCAAGCATCTGTGTCTTGGAGCTGTGAGGTTCTATGGGTTTTGACAAATACGTAGTGTCAGGTATCGATCTTTATAGCACTATGCAAAACAGTTCTTCCATCCTGGAAAAAAATCTCCTTACTACCTCTACCTCAATATTCTGACAATCATGGATCTTCTTCTATCTCTTTAGTTTTGCCTTTTCCATAATTTCATCTAAATGGAATCAAATAACATGTAGCTTTTTCACGCTGTTTTTTTCCACTTTGTTTTTTTTGAAACAGGGTCTTGCTTTGTAGTTCAGGCTGGCTCTGAGCTCACTATGTAGCCCAAGCTTCGAACTCAGCAATCCTCCTGTCTCTGCCTCCCAAGTGCTGGGATTACAGGCGTGAGCCACCATGCCCAGCCCTCTTTTTCCACTTTGAATTATGCGTTTAACACTCATCTGTGTCCTCCCATGGCTTAATAGTGCATTTCTCCTTATACTTGACTATCATCCATTGCACAGCTGTAGGAATTTATCCACTCATCTACTGAAAGGTATTTTCATTGCTTCCAGGTTTTAGTGTGTTTCATGCTGCTGTGAACATTCTTGGGCAAGATTTTCTTTTCTGGTATCAAGAACTGAACTCAGGACCTTGGCAGGATTGTCAGGCAGTTGTGGTATCATTGAGCTGCATTCCTGGTCCCAGGCAAGACTTCAGTGTGGAGGTGAATTTTCAAATAATTTGGCCAAATACCCAGGATCACAACTGCTGGCTCACATATTAAGCTTTTGAGTAACTTCTTAAGACACTGATGAACTGCTTTTCATAGCCTTGTAGTACTTTGCATTCTCACCAGCAGTAGCCAGCTCTGTTGCCTGGCACCTTCAGTAGCAACTGGTACTTCTCATTACCATGCTGATAAGTGTGTGGTAGTATCTTGTTTTAATGCACATTTCCTGAATGACAGGTTTTGTTGAACATCTTCTCAGATGCCTGTTTTTATCCATATATATTTTATCATGAAGCATCCATCCAGATACTTTGCAAAATAATTTTATGTGTGTCCTTGTTGAATTTTAAGGATTGTTTTGGACACACAAGTCTTTTATCAGATATGTTTTGTGATTTTTCTCTCAGTCTCTGATTTCTTTTACTCAGGATCTTTTGCAAAGCAGAGGTTTTAGTAAAACCTAACTTGCCAATTTTTTCTTTCAGCTATCATTCTGTTGTGTCTCACTTGTATATTCATCGCTAAACCAAAGGACACTGGAAATTTTCTCCTGTGTTTTGATTTTCTAATTTTGCATTTGTCCACATCATCCCTGTTCACTTTTTGCATGTACACATTTAATCATCTTAGCACCCTTTGTTGAAAAGATGGTCTTTCTCTACTGAATTATCTTTGTATCTATAGAAAAAACAAATAAACATAGAGTTGCTTGTATTCATGTGAATCTATTTTTAGCTGTTTGTTCTGTTGATTTCAGTATCTATTCTTTTGCTAGTATCATGCGTCCTGGTTACTCACAACACCTAATTGAAAGCTTTATATTAGGCCTTGAAATTGGGTAATATGAGCCCTTCAATTTTTCTCCTGTTGACATTCTGAATTGTTTATCTTTCCATCTTTACTTTGACTAGTTTGACAATACCTATACAATAGATTCCCAGTATTTTTATTGAGATTACATCAAATTTATAAACAAAATAGGAAAAACTGATCTCATCAGTATTGAGTCTTATGATCCATGAATACAAACTATTTCTTCATTTGTTTAGATCTATGATTTCTTTCATGGTAGTTGTGTAGTTTTCTGCATATATATATATATAAGGTACTGTTAGATTTAATTTTATATGTTTATATTCAATTATAAAAGTAACTGACTGAGTTTTGTACATTGTCCTTTTATCCTATAACCTTGCTATACTCAATCAAATAATAACTATAGGGGTTTTTTTGGGGGGTAAATTCTTTAGGGCTTCCTATGTAGATCATCATGTGACCTATAGATAAAGGTCACTATATGCCTTCTTTTCTGATATGTATTCCTTTTATTTCCTTATCTTGTTTTATTGCATTAGCTGGTGATTTCAGTGTGATGCTGAATAGGAGTGGGACATCCTATCCTCTTCTCAAGCTTCCTGAAAGAGCATCCAGCCTGCCTTCCCTAAATATAATGTTCAGTACAGAGTTTTTATGGATGTTCTTTATCAAGTTGAGGAAATTTTATTTTATTCATAGTTTATTGAAAGTCAATTATTAATTAGTGCTTGATTCTTACAAATGCCTTTTTTGCACTGATAGAACCATATGATTTTTCTTTATCTTATTGATGTCGTTGATTATATTAACTGATTTTCAAATATTAAACTAGGCTTACACATCTGGAACAAATCCCACAGGATTATATAATGTTGGATTTGATTTTCAAGTGCTTTAAAATTTTTTGGATCTATCTTCATACAGATACTGGTGTGTGGTTTTCCTTTCTTGTAGAGACTTTCTGCAATTTGGATGTTAGAGTAGTCCTGGCAACATAGTTAGGGACTACTCTCTCTGCTTCTATTTTTCTGAAAGATATTGTGAATAACTATTTTTTTCTTTTTTAAGTGTTGGTAAAAATCATCACTAAAACTGTACAGGCTCAGTGCTTTTTTTGGGGAAATTATTATTGATTTAATAATACAGAGATTCAAGTATCTGTTTCTCTTCATGTAAATTTTGGCTGTTGGAATTATTCAACTTCATCTAAGCTATCAAATTTTGGGACTTATTATTTTAAAATCCATGGGGTCAGTAGTGAGGACCCATTGTTCATTTATGATATTCATAAGTTTTGTCTTCATTTTTGTCTTAGTTATTTGGCTAGAAGCTTATCATTTTTATTGCTTTTTTTTTTACAAAGAAGCAACTTTTAGTTTTGTTAATTTTTTAATTATTTCCTTGTTTTTAATTTTCATCAATTTTAACCACTTTTCCCTCTGTTTGCTTAAGTGATGTGCAGTTTTAGAGGATCTCCCTAGATGCTGTATGGAGATTGAGGGGGAGCAAGAGTGGATACAAGGAACCTGGTCAGTCAGTGCAGATAGAGTCCAGACAAGGTGGGGGAGTTGTTGCAGGGTGAAGGGAATACAGAGAAGCTCACCAACTGCTATTGTCTGAACTCCCTCCTAATTTACAAAGGCAAAAATCCTGTCTCACAGGTATATATGAAAAGGGCTTGGGAGAAGGAGACACATGTTTAAAGAGGATGATGAATAGTCAAGTTTGGAGACACAATCTTAACTCATGCCTTATAACCAGTGGCATGATGGGAAGTGTTTAACAGTCAGCATTGAATGGGGTACTTGGTTCATAGCATTCTCCATTTCCATGGTATAAATCTGCTCATCACTACTAACAATAAGCTACCGCTATGATGTCCCTGAGAGCAGACTCATTTGGGAAGGATAGCACATGAACTGGTGCCAGCTGGCATGTTCCTGCTTCTCCCTTTTTGGTTTCTGTAAGACTTCATGAGAAACTTTTGAGAAAGTGGAGTGATAATAGGGATTGTAAAACTCAGTGACACTTGCAGTCCCCATTATTTCTATTGTTTGCATGCTTGGTGGTGGACAAAAACAATTATAATGATATTAACAGACAAAGAGCAGTGTATTGGGATATAGAGGGATCCTATAACATTATAGGTGAGCACTGACCACTTGTGGCATGGAATAGAATTCTACTATCTTCTCTTTCAGTCCCTTCCCATATGAATCTATAGTTTTCGCACACAGTCCTATCTTAGACCTATTGATAAATACTGTTAGACACGCGAGGGTCTAACAGTATCCTTGAGGGTGAAGTCAGTACCTCTCCATGAGATGTTACTGCCACCTCCACCCCATTCAGAGCTTCCTGATACTTCCAAGGCAAGTGAGTATCTGTGAGTGTTCCTTGTCCTGCCAAATGGAATAACCGTGTAGCATAGAGACAGCCTCACCAGCTTGATTTCCACTGCCACTGAGGTCATTAATATGATTTATTACAAAGCTACAGGAAATTAGTTGCTGAATATTTCAATATAGAGAGGAAATAATGTAATTCTATTGTTACCATAGAATCACTGTATCTTGGAGTAACCTGTAGCCATAGTAACAAGATAAGGACATACTGCTTAAATGTTTAACTATGATTCTATACTTCATGCACATTCAAGAATAGTCGATTCTTGTTATTTATAATTGAATTAATTTTCAGATACATTTGGGGTCACTCTTCAGTAGTGGCTTTCAATTACCTTCATTTAAGATGATGAGCATACTGAGATTTCTTTTCAGGTCATCATTATTAGAAGGGGATAGAACCTCTTTGGGTGCAAAAATAAACTGAAAGGAGCCTTTAAAATAAGTCAATATTTTAGAACGAGCCAAATAGCATCTTTGAAGAGAACATCTCTGAATCTTCAGAAGTGATGTCCACACCTCCCCAACTATGGTTCCTCAGTGAGAAGCTATTAACTGAATTAGATACTCATTGAAATGATAATAGCATAATAACAACAACAACAATAATAACTGTAACATCACCATGCCATCGCTGATATGGTGTGAGAGTAGCCAGGTGTCAGAGTACCCTCAAGGAGCCTTTTTCTCATCCATGTACAAAGGTTTATGGGGCAGGTGCCATTGTGGCCTCCACTGTGGAGATGCAGGAAGTGAGGCTCAGAGGCAGGCACTGCACACTCTGACCAGGGGCATCTGGAGGATGAGGAGCAGAGATGGGATTCGTGGTCTCACATTCTGTCACCAAACCCTGATTCTACTTACTCCTCCTCTCACCCACTAGCTCTTCCAACCACTCACAAAGGGCTGCATCTGGTGAGGTTGGCTGATCTCTGGGAGAGAAAGCTGCAGGGGCTCAGGGCCTGCTGGCTGCCAGTCTCCATGTCAGTTCCACTGAAGTCATGGTTATGGCTGTGCTCAGAGTACGTCACTTACAGACTGAGATGAGTGAGTGAGGTCTTACTGCGCTGTGATCTCACAGACCAGTGGGAAGCAGGCACCCAGAGGACAAACCAAAACCCCCTAGAGAGTAGTACCCACTGTGGGCATAAGGCAAGTGAGGTAGAAAGGCAAAGGAGTGAGCAGCGCCCAGCCACAGGAAAATGAGAAGGGCAGATATTCATGCAGAACAGCTCTAGAGCTGCAAGAACACGGGGTGGGTAGGACTGTGGGTGGAAGAAGAGGGTGGCCAGCAGTGCCCTGGAGGATGGAGGGCCAGGTCAGAAATGGCTGGAGAGTACTATAGGGAAAATTTGAAATTGTGTAATTGGAAGCTCTAAGGGATTTTTTAGGAAGAGCTACCTTTGAAAAGCCATAGGTAGGGGATGAGATGGAGATGGCAGAACTGCAGCCTAAGAGCCCAGTAAGAAGGCCAGAGCAGTGGTTCTGAGCAGGAAAAAACTGTCTTTGGGCTGGGGATGTGGCTCAGTGGCGCTGTACCTGCCTGGCAAGCACAAGGTCTTGAGTTCAATCCCTGGAACCTAAAAAAATACCCTCAAAAACAATAATAATAATAATAAAAAAAACTCTATCTTCAATAAACCCTGGTGATGGCAGGCTGGAAGGAAGCAGGTGGGCTTGAGAAACATTTAAGAGGTGGAACAAACTCTAACATGTGATTGATTGCAGATAGTAGCATCTTTCATGGCCCCAGGTTCTGGAGGACTTTGCCCTTCCCTACATCTCAAATGTCACCTTACACCACTCTCTCTGTCACTAGAGTCCAATCTCACTGGTCTTTCTGCTTTCTTCAAACAACTTTGAATATACCATTCTTTGAAATGCCACTGACCTCTTCTCCTTTTTGATAAGTCTCCAAACGCATTTGTATCATCAGTATACCCAAGTAAACCATGCTTTCAACCACTCCTCTAGCCAGAACCCTATGGAATACTGTTCTGGTCAATTGGACATCAACAGATATCACATTAAGTGAGAAGGCAGACCTCCCTGCCTCTGGTTTGACCTTGGGTATGGTGGGCTGAGTTGCTATGGCATATTATGGTGACAAGGGAGTTCTAAGCAAGTTGCACCTGACATAGTAGCACAGGTAAACCTTTTCCTACTTTTAGGTATCTTGCTATGTGACATAAACAAGTTTCTACATTGTGTAAACCAGGGTGGTTAAGTTCCTGAACTGCAGAGGCCTCTGAAGGCATTGCTCCTCTACCTGGAATGTTCTCTCATTAGTTATCAATCTGGTGCCTTCTTAAATTTGAGTCTCTGCTTAACTCTCAGGTCCTCAAAAGGACCCTCCCTGCACCTGCAGGTGAAATGGAAACCATATCAATGAAAGGGAACATGTTGGTCTCTGAGCCCTGTGTTCTTTTTTTTTTTTTTTTTGCTTTTTGAGACAGGGTCTCGCGTTGTAGTTCAGGTGGCCCTGAGCTCACTATGGTGCCCAGGCAAGATGCCGCGAACTCAGCAATCCTCCTGTCTCTGCCTCCTGAGTGCTGGGATTACAGGCGTGAGCCACCACGTCTGGCATTGTGGTATGCGGTGTTGATTGTTGGTGGGCATGTCTCCACGCCCAGCATTATATGTGGTTATTGGGGATCGAACTCAGGTCCTTGTGATTGCGAGGCAGGCGCCGGAACCACTGAGCTAACCCTCCGGCCCCTGAGCCCTGTGTTCTTAAAGCCAAACATAATCGGTATTCAATGAATACTGAATGAAAGAGAGAAGGACTAGAGCAGAGAATGAAGTCTAGATTGAACCAGAGACCTACAGAAATCCATTCAGTCTATTGTACCTTCTCCACAAAATATAGCAAGTGCAAAAGAAGAGTGGGAAAGCAGGACCTCGGGTAAGGATGTGTTTTTTCCATTGGCTGAACCAGTTGACATGGCCTTTGGTCCCTGTTGAACAATTAAACCAACATAAAAATAATGGCTGCATTGTTATCATTAACCAGGACAACACAGTGACATGCCAGGAATGCTCCAAGCAAAGAAACTCGGTTCAAAAGTCTCCAATCTTCAGAACAGCATGCTCTCTCTGATGGTGATTTTCTGCTTTTCATTAAGTTTGGTTGAGCCATAAGTGCTGTGTTTCAAACAATGAATATCAAACCAAATGTTGCTACTGCCCAAGCCTCCATCATGGGTAGCCAAGAGGGGAGTTGGTGCCACCCCTGCTCTGAATTTGTCAAGAACAAGGCAGCCCTGCTGCTCCAGGCATCCTGGCAAATAGCTTGTCACTATGATTAAAGCAGAATTGGATGCCCCACTGCCCTGAGCTTCATCTCCCTTCATGTGCACAAATAAATTGGAGGAGCAGCATATAGATGGAGACCAAAAATTAAATATATGTCTCAACGCTTCTATCAGCAAGGGCAAGGAGTACCACATCCACTGCGTCTCCATGCACAGTGCGGGCCATCTGTGTTGCAAAGTCCATGATGCAGCATCACCTTCCCGTGGCTGTTTTCTAGTTAGAGTGTGGACCCAGCTTCCCATGTACCTGCCCCAGGGAGCACAGGGCAAGCTGCTGCCCATGAAGACAGAAGCCCATTCCCAGGAACGTTCACAACACAGCTCGCTGCTCTCAAAACAAGATACCTGAGTAGAGTCTTCCAATCACCAAAGCCAGAATTTCCAGCTCCAGTAATGAACTCATCCTGGCAGCTGGAATTATATGTGATTTTTCAGGGAAATTTAGCCCCGAGCATGTGAAAAATTGATAAATAGCTGGTCTGAATGTATCTTTTTGCTTTTTTAAAGTTTCTGTAGCAGGATTTTGGCACTCTATAACCACTTCAAAATCTTCAGAAAATAGGTTATTTGGTAAAAAAAAAAAAAAAAAAAAAAAAAAAACAACCCAAAAACAAAAAAACCTTTGTAGTGCATCTCTTCTGTTTCAAGCCTTAACAGGGGCAAGCACAACATAAACTGTGGTGCTCGCAGTCATAATTACTGTGCAGTGTTCCTGTTCCCTCAGCCAGGATGTAGGTAACTGCTGATCTGTAGACTGGGCTACTGCTTTTGAAAATGCTCAGAGTTCTGTGTCTGTGCTGCTCAATCATGTCAGCATCCATTATGAATGCGGTGGCAGCCTGGATGGGTGGTGTTTACTCACAGGTAACTTCAACTCTTACAAAGAGTGAACTGCAGGAAAAAGACATGTCTAGAGCATCCATACACGAGCAAACCGTGTCACTTCCTCATGGGAGCCGCGTCTGCCTCCATAGGCCAATCTCACCGAGGAAGGGAGAGAAAAATGTGGGATGGATCAAAGGATGGTGATTGTGCTCTGTGTGCAGTGAGATTGGCCCTTCCCCAGATGCGGCCACACCAGGTATTACTAGCCTGGTCTCATGTCACTGGAAGTAGCACCTGGAGCCTTTCAGCATCCTGTCCGTGAATCAGACATCTGGTCACCAGTAGATCATAAACCCAATGCAAGTCAGCCTCACACCACCACTGTGGGTTGAGACCATAGCATTGGGAGCTGCATGGGTGAAAACTCCCCACCCCCTAGCTACTTCAAAGCAGTGAATTCCAAGGACTAGTGAGCTTCTTTAGAGGAGGCACAGCAGCAGCAAGAGGTGTGGTAGCTGGAGAATAGAGGAGATGAGGAAAGTATAGCAACACACAAAAGCACACAGGGTAGGCTCTGGGAAGCAGAGGAAGGAGAACAGCAAATGTGAACCCGGTCTGGGCAACTGAATGACTTAGTGATGTCCTGCTTTAAAAAATTAAACATAAATTGAAAAACTAAATTCAAGTTAAATATTAAAAATTTAAAAATATAAAAATGGCTGGGGATGCAGCTCATTGCAAATGAGCTGGGCTTTAAAAATGTATCATGAAGATCTGTTTCTGGAGGACTGAGGGCCACCCACCGGCCCACTGTATCCCGGGAGCGGCGCGGACTCGGCTACCAGGTGCCATCCATTTCCGGCGGACTGAGGGCAGCCCACCGGCCCACTGTACCCCGGGAGTGATGCGGACTCAGCTACCGGGTGCCATCTGTTTCCTGCGGCTTTGGACTGAGGGCCGCCCACTGGCCCACTGTACCCCAGAGCGGCGCAGACTTGGCTACCGGGCACCATCCATTTCCGGTGGCAGCGGACTGAGGGCAGCCCACTGGCCCACTGTACCCCGGAGCTGTGCAGTGAGGAGTCAGGTACAGACCCTGGGCGCCATCCCCACCACGGAGGGTTGAGGGCCTCTGCCCAGCCCCAACCCCACCCTGGAGCTGCATTGTGAGGTCCCAGATCCTAGAGGAGCCAGAGCCATCTCCTGTTTCCCTCCACAGGACACGTGATCTTAGAGCTGCACTGAGAGAACAGGCAAGATTAAAAAAGGGGGGGGGGATCTAGCTTCTATTTTGCCATCTACTCCTAGATCGCTCTATTCACCTCTTGTCCCCACACTCTCTCTTATCTTCCTGTCAGAAACAATACCCAGAAGTAAAAGATTCTTAGGCTGCCCTAGTTCTTCTTCTGTACTATTATAAGAAGGTGTGCAAGGTCTCCAAAAAGTCTTAGAGCTTATAGTGGGTACTGTTGTACATATGCCCTTTTATCCTCTATTACCTGCTGGCATATATGAGGTTCTAGGGTGTAGGTGTTCTCCATAAATCTGCTAACCCTATTTCATTCTTCTCCTGTGTCCCTACCTCCCTGATTCCCCAGTGACCTTTTATCCCCAAAGGGTTTGGGGGGTACATGTACAATCTGTATGTTGTATACACATTGCTGATTAATTCTAAATTCTGGCATATAGACATAGAGGTAACTCATAAGCTCAAAGTCTCCAGAATAGAATTTAACAAAACTTATTTTATTTACTGTGTTTAATACTGATATTGGCATTTATTGTATTATGGTAACAAACATGATATGCTCAAATACCTCCCATGATGTGTCAGAACTGAGAACTCTCAAGGGTCATTACAGATTCAAGGAGGACCCCTCCAGGAAAGTGCCACATCCAAAGGGCCCCAGATAATAGAAAGAGACCTGCAACAAACACTGCCCTGTCATCCCACAAAGAAGAGCATTAATAACAACGAAAGAGTAGAAATGAGAAAATACACAAAAAACCAGACACAAAGATCACCACCACAGGGAAATTCAGAGAAAAG
>PVIC010039371.1:0-17156 GCA_004025085.1 Thryonomys swinderianus
TGAGATGGAATCTCAGTGTTGTTTGCATCTGCATCTCTCCCACATCTCCCTGACAAGCACAAAGTACTGAGTTTGATTCCTGGTACTGAAAAAAATTTGCATCTTTACAAAGAGAGGAAGGAAGGAAGGAACAAAGAAAAAGAAAGAAAGAAAGAAAGAAAGAAAGAAAGAAAGAAAGAAAGAAAGAAAGAAAGAAAGAGAGAGAGAGAGAGAGAGAGAGAGAGAGAGAGAGAGAAAGAAAGAAAGAAAGAAAGAAAGAAAGAAAGAAAGAAAGAAAGAAAGAAAGAAAGAAAGAAGAAAATTAGAGAAAAGAAAAGAAAGAAGAAAAAAATAAAATCCCTCTGGAGCGCACAGTTCTATGGTAGAGCCCAAGGCAGGTAATGTGTCAGAGCTGTGCTGTGTGTCCCCACCAAGTCTGGTACCAGTTTGATCCTATGGGACCTGGGGCCGGTTTTCAACCAGCGGCTTCGTGGATGTCTCTCTTGGCCCACCCACACCTCTGTATGGTGGGTTGCTGTGGTACCCTCAGGCAGGGTCAGTCTAGGGCTGCTTTCAGTCCTGTGTGCAGTTGGCTCCACTCAGTCTTGGTCTTTGCACAACTTCCTTTGTTTCACCTCCAATGGCACTTCTGCATCCTGTCCAAACTATGCTGTGATCTCAGTTCTGGAATGCCCAACAGAGAAAGAAGGGTGGGATGGCATTGGTGGCCCTCCTGTTGGAGTTCTGGTTGGTTCTGTGTTTGCCAGCAACAGTGAAATCTGTTCTCAGGCTGCAGTGTCCTTTATGGAGAGGCGGGCTAAAGAGATGAGTCCTTTCCTTAATCTATCCTGTGTGGCTTGAGTTAGCTGCACCTTTTCAGTCCATCAGTTTCTCAGGGACTTTCCAGTATGGTGATTCTTGCTTAGCATTGCCTGCACCACTGGTACCCTGTAGGTAATGCCCTGTTTTATAGGGCAAGCCTATGTTTTCTTTGATCTACTAATCTCTTGTTTCAGATTGATTGTGGCATCAGCATTTATGTCTTTCCCTTCCAGTTAACTGTGGCTTTAGTTGATCTTTCTCTGAGTAGGTCCAACATGGCGCCTCCTTTCAGCCATGTTGAATCTCTCCAATTTCTTTTATTTTTTATTTTTTTTTGAGACAGGGTCTCACTTTGTAGTTCAGGCTGGCCCTGAGCTCACTATGTAGCCCAGGCAAGCCTCGAACTCAGCCATCCTCCTGCCTCTGCCTCCCGAGTGCTGGGATTACAGGTGTGAGCCACCACACCCGGCACTGTGGTATGTGGTATTGATGGCTGGTGGGCGTGAGTCTCCATGCCCAGCATTGTATGTGGTTACTGGGATCGAACTCAGGACCTTGTGCTTGCGAGGCAGGAGCCGGAACCACTGAGCTAAACCTCTGGCCCCAATTTCTTTTATTTTTAATTAATATTTTCATTTTATTCTTCACTGCTGCTGGGAACTCCTCAATCTGATCTTCCAACTCATTCAATAACTGTAGTCAACCTACTATTTATCACATCTATTATGTTCTTTACTTCAAGTATATCTTTTCCATAATTAATACGTGCACTTTTCTATGCTTCAGAAGGATCCCCCAGAGAAGGTGCTTATGAGCCAGCTGGACAGCTGAGCAGGTGCTTGCCAGTTTGTGAGAAGAAAATTTCACCTACGTGGTCAGCAATAGGTAAGGCTCAGACCAGATAGCAGGGCCCAACTTGTCCTGCTAGGAATGGCTGAGGCACTGGGAACAGGATGAGAGGGAGATAGGGTAAGAAGTGCAAGGCTCTATACTTTATAGAACCAGGGTCATTGAAGTTGGCGAGGACTTTGCAGATTGTATCTTCTTGAAAAGCAACCAAGTTCAAGGCAATGTTGGAGGACACCCAGCCCTCTGAGGTGAAGAGGACTCCCCCCTCCCCACAATTCTACTTCATGATCCAGGTCTATCGCTTTTCCCCTGGAGAACCTTCCAGAAGATCTCTCTTTCTTAGGGAAGGTGTGGAAAGGAGACCTGGTCCAGAGGGGCTTGGATGTTGAGGTGTGCTAAGAAGGGAATCAGGTTTTGGAGACGCTATCAGGAGTAGTCTCCTCTCTGTCCATTTCATCCCCTCCTGTTGACAGGAGGTTCCTCAGGAATAGTGTCCCTTCCTGCCCTTTACCTGGTATCAAGGCCTCATTTTCCTCTGAGAACCTCCTTTAGAATACCTCCCTGTCCCTTGGTTGATGTCACCTTCCCTTTTGTCCTGTGATAAGCTCTAGGTAGGAGACTAGATAAACAGCCAGGTCCTTCCCATAGACTAGGGCCTAGAGTTAGGATGAGCCAGTGCCTGATGCATCTATTACTTCCTGCCTCTTCTAACTGCAGACATCAGAGTCCCTGGCTGGGCCAACTGTGCTGTGTGGCCTGTATGGTCACCTGCTAATTTCCACCATGGCCTGCAACATTCCAAATACTGACCCCTCTACACAACCAGACATTGAAGATCAAAGACTAAAGGTCAAGGGAGCAGAAAGGAGTTCAGGAGGACAGGCACAGTGAAGGGCAGTCAAAGGGGAAGGGCAACTTACCTAAGGGCTGTCTAATTCCCCCTACATCTAAGAGGAAACATCACTCTGATTGTGCCTCTGTGTCTGATTTGGAGAGGACATAGAGGTGCTCAAAAAGGGATGGAAAGGGGTTTGGTGAAAACTTTGTATTTATGTTATGTAGTTAGGATAAAAAAGAAAATACACAGTATTGGAAGATACTAAATCTTTAATTTGTACAAACATCTAAATAAACTTTTTACATTTTTAATGACATACTTGAGCATTCGTGAATATATTTTGCATAAGGTCTTAAACTACAAATGGCTACATACAATTCCGAATCAAAACTTTTTACTGATGATTTATTCAAATTCTGGGTTGTTGCTATCAATGAGAATTGCTTTTTGTTTAATTGGGTGATGGTGAGTGGGAAAAGAAATTTTATGTTTTCCCCTATATTAGCTATAGTTTTTCATTCTTGAAATTATTCAAATCTAGTTGAATATTGTATTTGTCAGCTTTGCATTACTATAACAAAATACCCAAGGCAGTTAAATTTGTAAAGAGCAAAGATTTATTTCAGCTCATGGCTCTGGAAGTCCAAGGCTAAAGTTGAATGACCCACTGCTTTGGACTGCTAGCAAATGTGGCACATCATAGTAGAAGCATGTGGCAGAGCAAACTGCTTACATCTGGAGCCAGGAAGTGGTGGGCACATAAGAAAAGAGAGGTAGGTAGAGGGAGAGAGAGGCTGACACACACCAGAACCCCACAGTCCCCAACACCTCCTAATAGTGCCACACTGGGAAGCAAGCTCTTAACACATAGGTCTTTGGGGGACATTTAACATCCAAACTATAGCAAACATTTCAATAGTTCTTTGGCATGTGCTGGGGATTAAACCAGGACCTTGTACATGCAAGGCAAGGGCTCTACCATTAAAACACAATGCCCAGCCCCACTTTAATAGTTTTTAAATGCTAATTATTTTCCTCAAGACATTCATGTAACTCTACTTCCTTTGCTATAGACTGAATCTCTCCCTCCATGCTGAAACCTAATCCCCAATATGATTGTATTTGAAGGTAGGGCCTTGGGGAGGTGATAAATTTACAAGGACAGAATCTTCCCAGATAAGATTAGCACCCTTATAAAGAGAATTCCGAAACTGGGTGTGGTGTTGCCCACGTGTATCCTAGCCCTGGGGAGGCTGAAACTGGATGATTATGAGTTTGGAGCAGCCTGGGCACCTTCAGAAATTCTGAAAATAAATTTAAAAAAGGACTGAAGATGTTTAAAACAGACAGAAAGAAACGGAGATTATATGAGGACTAGCAGAAGACAGTGTTACAAGGACTGCAGATATAAGACAGGTAGTTGATTTTCAGTGCTTTCAGGTAAAGGATGTCTCTCTTGGGGGCCTCCTCCAGTCAGGACAAAGGTTAAAGGAGACTCTGAAATCTCAAACCAAGTTTCTGGCCCTGGATTAATGCTCCTTAACAGAAGCCTCCCTGAGGCTAAAGGACTGAAACTCTGACCTCTGTTAAAAAGAGCTGCAAATGTACAAAGGACTCATTGGTTACCTATTAGGACACAAGGCTGGTGATAGCACACTGCAGACAGACACCTCGGCATGTGTGATGGTGAGGCCCTGGATGGAGTGGCTGGTGTGGACTTGCCTCGGAGGGGCCTGCCTCAGAAGCATTCGAGGAAGGCATCTGCGTAGGAGAAGTACTAGGATAAATGAATACAAGAAGGTGTTTCAGAGAAAGGGGTCTGGAAGAATCATGTCATGGTTTTGACCCATCAGTGCTTAACATGAATAAAAGGTTGTGGCACAGTCTTCCCAAGATGTACTCCACTGTTGTCATCAGAGGAAGTCTCTCTGAACCTACAGGGCTGGTGACATCCACAGTGATCCCGTTCATTACTGAGAGCTGCAGACTGTTTTGGGAAGCGGGAATACTAGATGATTTGCATAATAGTCACCAATAAACCATTGCTTAAATCTAGTCTCTGCCCTTCCTTTTCTATTCTGTGGTCCAGAAACATTTACTTAAAAGTCATAAAATATATTGATATAAGCAGTATGTCAAAGATGTCACCAGCCCCTTCATCTTTATGGTGCTAAAACACAGTCATGAAAGCTGCATGTTGGACCTTGCGGTTCCTCAGTGTACTTTTCCACTAGAGACATATATTCATTAAAAATGGGTGTGTCGCCGGGTGTGGTGGCTCACGCCTGTAATCCCAGCACTCGGGAGGCAGAGACAGGAGGATTGCTGAGTTCGAAGCTTGCCTGGGGTACATAGTGAGCTCAGAGCCAGCCTGAACTACAAAGCGAGACCCTGTCTCAGAAAAAAAAAAAAAAAAACCGGGCGTGGTGGCTCATGCCTGTAAATCCCAGCACTCGGGAGGCAGAGACAGGAGGATTGCTGAGTTCGAGGCTCGCCTGGGCTACATAGTGAGCTCAGAGCCAGCCTGAACTACAAAGCAAGAGCCTGTCTCAAAAAAACCAAAAACAACAACAACAACAAAAAACAAAAACAACAACAACAACAACAACAAAAAGTGGGTGTGTAGGTAAGTTTATTCCCTCTGTGTCTTTGAATTCCTAGTAGTACTTATTCTATGAAATTTCTCTGTAATAATCCACGCCAGTGTCCTCTAAATGTCCAACCACAGCATCAAATTCCTCCTCAGAGGTAGAGAAGGACAGCACCAGTTCTCTGTTAGGATATTCATTGTCACTGAGCTGCATCTACCTACAAAGACGTGCAGGTTCCTAGTGTCTTACTAGGCTACTGTCCTGGGCCCAGCCTGAGTTAGGGTCAAAGTCAGGGTCAGGTTGAAGTCCTATACATTTATATACATATATGCTATCTAGTGTAAAACCTTAATACATACTTGATAGTAATTATTTGAATAAATTAGATTTACTATATGTTAAGTTTTCAGAAGTTTTTTTTTTGAGATGGGCACTCACTATGTAATGCAGGATGGCCTTGAACTCAATATGTAGCTCAAGCTGGGTTCAAACTCACACAAATCCTCTTGTCTCAGCCTCCCATGTGCTGGATTACCACACCTGGCTCAAAAACTATTTTTAAATATTAAGATGCAATGAGTATTTTAAAAAGAATAGTACTGAGATTGAGCTGTCACAAACTGAGCTGCTATGAACAAGGGTGTACATCTGTCTTTCCAATGTGATTTTTAAAATTCTTTTGGGTATATTTCTAGCCAGGGGATAGCAGAGTCAAATGGGACCCCTAGTCCTAGTTTTCTGAGAAATCTCCACACAGATCTCCACAATGGTTGCACAAGTCTGCAATCCCCACTAACAGTGGAGAAGGGTTCCTTTCTCCCCACAGCCATGCCAGCATTTATTGTTGGTGGATTTTGTAATCGTGGCCATTCTTTGTGGAGTGAGATGGAATCTCAGTGTGGTTTTCATCTGCATCTCTCGAATGACCAGTGATGTTGAACATTTCTTCATGTACTTCTTGGCTGCTTTGACTTCTGCCTCTGAGAAGTGTCTGTTCATTTCAGATGCCCATTTTTGAATTGGGGCTTGAAACTTGGTATAAACTTGAAACTTGGTATAAACTTGAAACTTGGTATAAACCAATAAAGAATTCAATGAAAAAAAAGAATAGTACTGAAAAAAAAATTTTATCCCAGGATCTTGGATATAACCCATGGTCTTCATACTGAGCTATATCTACAGTGCTTTTTTATTTTTTATTTTGAGACAGGGTCTCAGCAAGTCACTCTGTTATCCAGGTGGGACTTCAACTTGTGATCTTCCTGCCTTTGCTTCTCAGAGTGCTGGGATTATAGGTAAATGCCATTATGCCTGGCTTTCACTGATTTTTTTTTTTGTGTGTGTGTGAACTTATGATCATCCTGCCTCTGGTTCAAGTGCTGGAATACAGGTATGCACCAGCATTAAAAATTTTAAAACTCCACTTGTGGTTAGTGAAATATTTTTAGTTGATTTAATAATAACATTTACAAACTAAATTCTAAAAATCTAAAAACTAAATATTACAGTCATGTACAAACATATGTTGAACAACGATTGTTTGAAGCAGTAAACAGCTAAAATCAACCCATTCTAACAAATCAATGTAAGTAATTCTACTGTTATACATTTCCTTTTTTTCCTAAGAGGAAATAATTCAGAATGAGTTTCCATTAAAAACTCAGCATTTGGCTAGTCGTTATCATGAAATTCAATAATATAGATAGATGGGTGTGGGGTAGAGCAAGAAAGAGAAACTGGGGAGGAAGAGTGAGAAAAATAAAGAATTAAGGACAAAAGGAAAGAAAAAAGTTAAAGGAAGAAGAAGGAAAGGGAGGGCCAATGGAAGTTGACAGAGAGAATGGGGAAGTTACATATTGAGGAAACAAAATTAGTTATGTTCTTTGTAGTAGATACTGATGATTCTGATTATGAAGACACAGATTCAGTCTTAAACAAATGTGAAAAGAGCAGATTGAACATGTATGAGCATGTATACCCATGTTCTCAGCTGCTTGCAAGACTGAAACAGGAGAATTGAAAGATTGAGCCCAGCCTGGACACCTTAGTGAGATCCTGACTCAAAATAAAAGTATAGGGGCAACCCACTGTCTGGTCCTCCTTCTGTCTCTCTTAGAAGCTTTCTTTCAGTATATCTTTCCTATTCTTAACCTCCACTGCTCCTAGAATTCATTGATTTGAGGAAACATCAACTCACGTTTCAGATTCTCTAGCAGATTTAAAACCAAAGCAAAAACAAAACCAGTCCTTCAGCACAGTTTGCAAAGTATCGTTCTGGTGAATACACTGGGAGTAACGTTGCTGGGTCAAAGACGTGCGAAGCTCACAAAACCCACAATATCAGTTGACCTTTGACCTTTGTAATCTCCTCCTTAGTGTTTAGTTTTATGGTGAGGAACATATACCATGTTATCAACAAACATAAAGTGTGGGAATTAACCTGCAGGAAAGTAATGCAGCTGAAAAGAAAACAGGAACTACCTGCTGCACGCTGAGGTCCACGGCATGTTTTGGCCAGAGAAAGAGCACTGCTCTGGATGACGGCTCTCTTCCCCTCTCAAGACTAAGGACGACAAGATAAGAGGTTTACAGGAGAATTAGCTACACCCAGAAACCTGGAGCCATTGTGTGGTCTCCTGGATTCCAGGAAATGCCAAGCCCCACGTGACAAAGACCACCACACAACATTTTCCCGGGAAGGAAACCATCCCTCAGCGATGAGGATTCCAGAACTACGGCAGCAGGACAGAGATAATGATCAACCAGACTCTGCCCCGTGAGCTAATCCTCGGAAACTGGCCTCCTGGCTTTGCAGGTGGTCCCTCTGAACCCCTGTGTCACAGTACGCCCTCTAGCTACCTGAGCAGAGCTTTTCCTATCTTGCCTCTAACTTTCCAATTAAAGTTCAAAAGCAAAAAACAGGGCCAGAGGATTACCTCAGTGGTTCTGGCGCCTGCCTTGCAAGCACAAGGTCCTGAGTTCGATCCCTGGAAACCACATACAATGCTGGGCGTGAAGACTCACGCCCACCAACAATCAATACCACGTACCACAGTGCTGGGCATGGTGGCTCACGCCTGTAATCTCAGCACTCGGGAGGCAGAGACAGGAGGATTGCTGAGTTCGAAGCTTGCCTAGGCTACGTAGTGAGCTCAGAGCCAGCCCGAACTACAAAGCGAGACCCTGTCTCAAAAAAAAAAAAAAAAAAAGCAAAAACCAAAAAATAAGTAAAATATAAAATAATTTTTTTAAAAGTACATCAAACCTAAGAAAATTTTATTTTATTTTTTTAGTTTTTTTGAGACAGGGTCTGGCTATGTAGTTCAGGCTGGCCCTGAACTCACTATATAGCTCAGGCAAACCGCAAACTCACAGCAATCCTCCTGCCTCTGCCTCCCTAGTGCTGGGATTACAGGTATGAGCACATGCCTGGCTCTAATAAAATTTTAAATACCATATATATACATATATATATATATATATATATATATATGCACAAAACAAAGCATACTGGTGAGTAGAGGTAAAGTAAAAATCAGATTATGGAGAATGAATGATTCCCAGAGAGAAATGCCATATGGCAAAGCCCCCACCACTCCTCTCTGTTACTGGGAGTGGCACCTTCAGTCTTTGGTGGCAGCATAATAATCACTGTATCTGGAAGTTGGAAGACAGAATCATGTGAAACTGTTCAAATATAATTTCGAGCTAACTTAAAATTAGAAAAAAGTTATGAATGTTTGTTAGACACATTGTTAAAACGTTTATCATTACTTAAAAATGTACAGACACTGATAACTTCTACCCTTGAAGCCCATCTGCAGCCCTGTTGGATACCTGGGCACACAGCCTAGGGCAACTCCACTTTAATGAGGAAACCTTGTGTTTTTGCCCTTGGAGGCTTCTAAATTGGAAGGTGTCTTAGTCATTTTCTCATTGGTGAGATAAATACCTGACAGTCACAATTTAAAGAAAGAGAGATTTTCTTTGGCTCCCAGTTTCCGTCCATGGCTAGCAGGCTCTAAGGCAGGAATGGTGAGTGAGAGGGCCTGCAGCGGAGGAAAGCCTCTCTGTCATCCACAGCCAGGAAGCAGAGCTAGAAAGGCAGAGCAGAGGCAGGTAGGTAAGCTCTGATAATCAGCCTCTAATCAGGCCTTGCTTCCTAAGTGCACGCTCAGCTGCTCAACTCCTCAGTGGATGAATCCACTGATGAGTATTGTGCCCACCATGATCCATTCACGTTCCTAAAGCCCAGCCTCTAAGCACAGGAATTTTAGGGAGCAGTTCAGATCCAAACCTTAACAGAGGGCCATACACTTAGTTTTGCCATTTATTTTTGTGCTTAATGCTGTGATAAACACTTTCATGTCTGTCTCCTTATATATCTATGTATTTCCTAGGGGTTACACCCCTAAGCAGAACTGCTGGGTCAGAGTATATGCATACCTAAACTTACAAGAAACTTCCAACAGTTCTTCAAAAGGGCTGCCCTGGTCTCCATTCCCATCAGCCACACAGGAGGTCTTCATGTCCTATTCACTAGTTGGCACTATCCTGCTTTCTAACTTTCTGGATCTTGCAGATGTCAAGTGATATCTCAGTTATTTTTTCTCAATTGTTTTAATTCCTCAGATTTCCAATGATCTTGAACGTTTTATCATATGCTGTTGGATTTTCATATTTCTTCTACAAATGGTCTGTTCTATACTTGGCCCAATTTTACACTGGTATGGCTCTTTCCTTCTCCCTCTCTGTGTCTGTCTTTCTCTCCTTCTCCTTCTTTGACAATGGGGGAATCAAATCCAAAGGCTAGGCAAGTGCTCCACCATTGAGCTTCATTCCCAGCTGTTCTCTTCTTGTTGATTAACAAGAGGTCTTTGTATAGTCTAGTTATTAAGTTGTTTGGTGGTTTAGGCAATGCAAATATCTTCTTCCAATTTCTTATTTTTGTCTATAGTGTTTCTCATTGAGCACAAATGCCTAATTATGATGTAATAAAATTAACTATCTCTTTACTACACTTGTTTTGAAGTTTGTCCAGTCCCCGGGTCACAAGGTTGTCTTCTTACAATTTCTCCTATTATCATTTTATCTTTTACATATTAGCCCTCAATCATCTATAATCTTTTTTTTTTACATAGTGTGAGGTAAAGATTCAGTTCTATTGTTCTTCATGTCAAGAGTAGGATTTCACAATGCCAATGTTCTCAACTAAACAACTGTCCTTTCTCCACTGATTTTTTTATATTTTAGGTTTCTTTTTTTTTTTTTTTTTTGAGACAGGGTCTCACTTTGTAGTTCAGGCTGGCTCTGAGCTCACTATGTAGTCCAGGCAAGCCTTGAACTCAGCAATCCTCCTGTCTCTGCCTCCTGAATGCTGGGATAACAGGCATGAGCCACCACGCCTGGCTAGGTTTCTTTATATACACATGTGTATCTGTGCCGTTCTATTGGTGCGTTTTTGTTTTTGTGCAGATGACACATTATATTAATAAATTCAAAGAAGAAACAGTTAATGATGAAAGGGCAGAAGTAAATGAAATAAAAGACAGCAGTGAAAATTAACCAAACTAAAACTGGCTCTTTGAAAGACAAAGACCTCGGTCAAGAGTGATCATGACCTACCACTTGGGAGGCTGAGGGAGGAGTACTGCCATGAGTTCCAAACCAGCCTGGGGTACATAGTGAGTTCCAGGCCAGCCTGAATTACATAATGAAACCCTCTCTCACAAAACAAATGTTAAGATTCCATCTCACTCCAGAAAAAATGGCTGCTATCAAGAAATCAACCAATAACAAACGTTGACAGGGCTGTGGGGAGAAAGGAACACTTGTCCACTGTTGGTGGGAATGTAGAGTGGTGCAACCACTGTGGAAATCAGTGTGGAGATTCCTCAAAAAACTAAAACTGGAAGTTCCATTTGTCCCACCTATTCCTCATCTTGGTATGTTCCCTGAAGAACTGAAGACATACCACAGTGATATATGCGCACTCACGTTTATAGCAGCACAGTATGTAATAGCTAAATCTTAGAAATACAGCCCAAAGGCCCATCATTTGACAAGCAGATAAAGAAAATGTGGTTTTTAAATATACAATGGAGTACTACTCAGCCTCAGCCATAAAGATGGACAAACTTGGTAAATGGATGCATCTCAATATCACTCTCATAAGTGAAATAAATTCGTCACACATGTGTAAATATTGCATTACTTTTCTTGTGTGAGAAATCAAAAATGTAAATAAGGACCAAAGTGTATAATTGATATTGTAAAATAGGCAAAAAATGTTCAAATGGGAAGGGGAACTTGGGAGGTGAGAGAGGGAAAGGAAGGAAGGGAAAAGAAAAAAATGAGAAAAGAAGGAAAAAATGGAAATGATTTTGTAAATAAGGATGGAAAGAGGGATTGAAGGTAGGGGAAATGAATGAGAAAAAAAGGAAGAATCAAGGCATACCTTGGGCTGGGGATTTAGCTCAAGTGGTACTGCATCTGTCTTGGAAGAACAAGGGCCCAAGTTCGATCCCTGGTACTGCAAAGAAAAAAAATGATATATCATGTACAGGTACAAATTCCCTATGACGAATGTGATCATTATGTATATTTAAAATAAAAAAACTTAATTAAAAAACAAAGAAAGTGACCAAGAAAAAAAGAAAAAGTAAAAAACAAATATATAGAATAAACAGAGGCTAATAACTATGGACAAAATAGACCCTTTTTAAAAATAAAGAATCCTGAATTTTTGAATGAGACACCCTGAGGTCAGATGGTCTGGTTCCTTAAGTAAATGAAGGGTTGGGGAGGGGGCTCACTATCCTCAGTGACTCCTAAGTATCCAATATCCTATAAGGTCAAACTCTTTTGAAGGCAGAGTCATATAAGTCATATAAGTTGAGAATCCTTTTGAGATCTTGTCTGCTCAGGGTAGGAGAGCTGGTGCAATGTGGAAAGGAATATTTCAAATTAACTGTTGATGGTGGGCAAAGGCAGAGTTTTTGAGAACTGGGGTATCCTGAGACAGAGGGAAAATGTTGGTAAGGTCAACCTCAAAGAAACCTGACCTGGAATCATGGAGGAGATGATGGTGAGTTCCAAGCTCTGGGATGAACAAGGGAGAGAGATACTCATTCATGTAACATGTGGGTCCTGATCATGGTGACAGACCTGTCTTCTCTTAGAAATAAATTTTATTGATATTTTTACTAGGAGGATAAGGCATGTGTTAGTCAACTTTCTGTTATTATAACAAAAGAGCTGAGATAATCAAAATTAAAGAAGGACTAGGTTTATTTTTGACTCAATGTTTGGAAGATTCTGTCCATTGCCTGATCATTTTGGGCCTGTGGTGAGGCAGTCCATCATGGTGGGGACACATGATGGAGGTAACTAATCACCTTATGACGGCCATGAAGGGAAGAAAACTAGTGGATCAGGCCCCAATATCTCTTTTGCGGGTATGTACTCATGACCTCAGGCCTCCCGCTAAGCTCTAACTCCTCAAGGTTTCCACTACCTTCCAAGAGTGCCAAGCTGAGGACCAAGGCCTTAACACATGGGCCTTTGAAGAGCATTCCAAATCCAAATTATAGCAAGGTCAACACACAGACCCAAATTTGGCACAAAACAGATTGAGGAAGACACTGATATGCTCTTTTCGCTCTTGTGTAAAAGTGGGCACTGAGGCAATAAGATGGCAACACGTACTGTAAAAGTTTGATTTAATAAGAGTACACGCCGTTGCCCTCCCATGTTAAGGTCAGGTGCCCACAAGTTGGCTGGGATTTCTACAAGGGTCCTACTCACAAAGTACAGAAGTATAATAAAACACTCACAGTTAACTAAGGAATGACAGCATTCCAGTGCTTAGAAGCCTCCTGGGGATCTTTTCATACAATATACCTCCTTCCCTGGCCCCAGGGTAAACCACTCTCTTGACCCCTATGTGCTCTTACCCTCTGCTTTTCATGAAAGTTTAATCTCCCATTGTATATATTCCTAAGTAAAATACTATGTTATTTTGAAGACTTTAAATGGTAAACACACCCTTTGCAGGTTACCCAGTGACTATTGGTGAGATCAGATACAGGGGAGGATAAGCTGAAGTGAGTTTCTGGTTCATGGTCTGGCTTGTGGCTTCCTTAGAGTGTACAAGGGCTGCTTCTGGGGAAGTCAGAGTGCAAGGTCAGAATGAGTCTGGAGAAATGAACCCACAGCTCAGCACAATCAAGGCCTCAGCAGGGCTGTTGTGTGGACCAGCAGTTAGCTGTCTGGTAACCATAGGGTTGGATAAGGTGTGGACTGCCCTGATTTTCCTGTTTCTAATCTGCCACGACTCTCAGTAGATCATGACCCTCAGTAGATGACACAGGTAAGTACCCTCTGGTGAAAAGCACGTCCACGCCTGTTCCAGGCAGCTGTGGTGCTGGTGGGAGAGGTGTGCTGGAGCTGTGGCAGGATGTGGTCAAAATGGTCCTGACCACGTGGGTGCAGCCCATCTGGGCCAGGTTCTCATGGACATTCTGGCTGAGGTTAGCAGAAGAGATACAGGGTGGCTGTTTTTTTTTTTTATTGAAGGACTGGCTTGGGACTTTTATAGGGATAACACTAAATCTAAAGGTTAATTTAGAGGAACTAACATTGTAACATGCAAAGCTTTTTGATTCATAGATGTTAAATTTCCCATCTATTTTGTACTTTTTTCTTTTAGTAATACAGGTGTCATCCAATATGGTTTGAATGTCAGTGTCCTGGAAACGGGCATGATTGAAGGTTTGATCCCCAGGGTAGTGCTACTGGGAAATGGGGACTTATGAGAGGTCCTTATATCACTGGGGCTACACCCTCAAAGGGGACTGCGGGGCCATGGTCTCTTCTTGCTGCTTTCTTCCCTTCCTGGCGTGTGATGTGAGTGGTTTTGTTCTGCAGCTTAATCCTACCCTGTTGGGCTATGCTTGCTTGGGGCCCAAAGAAAACTGGAGTGGAACAGCCTGAGTCATAAGCCAAAATAAGACTTTTCTCTTTATAAATTAATTGCCTCAGATATCTTGTTATAGTGATAGAAAGCCAACACACAGATATGCAGGTCTTTCATATCTTTTGTCAGATTTATCCTACCCTTTATTTTTTTTTTTTTGGAGACAGGGTCTTGCTTTGTAGTTCAGGCTAGCCCTGAGCTCACTATGTAGCCCAGGCAAACCTCGAACTCAGCAATCCTCCTGCCTCTGCCTCCCGAGTGCTGGGATTAAAGGCGTGAGCCACCACGCCCAGCTCCGACCCTTCTTTTCTTTGAGATGGGGTCTCTTAATGTTGCTCAGGCTGGCCTCAAACTACTAGACTCAAGTGATCTTGTCTCAGCCTCCCAAGTTCTAAGAGTACAGGTGGGCTCCATTAAATCCAGTAATAGACTCAGTCTTGTTTTTCCTGGCTTATAATGTGAGTGCTTTGCTCTGACATGAGACCCCGCTACTGCCATCCAGTACACTCACAGAGGTCTAACAAAATAGGGATACCTGGTCTTGGAATGGCACTTCCAGAACTAAGAACTCAATCAATCAATCAATCAATCAATCAATCAATCAATCTCTCTCTCTCTCTGTCTCCCACTCCATAGGGTCTTGCTATATAGTCAGGCTGGCCTTGAAATTGCTATGCTCCTGCCTCAGCCTCCTGAGAACTTTTATCAACTGCCTACAGGTCCACAACTGAGGTCTGAATTTGATCATTTATCCTCCACCTTGCTGGACTCACTTATGAGTCCTGGTAGTTTTTTTTTCTTTTAGCAAATTCTACTGTATTTTCTACATAAACAATCATATTGGCTGTAAAGATTTTTACCTCTTCCTTTTCAGTCTGGATGGCTTTTACTTTTCTTGCCTGACTGCACTTGTGTGAACCTCTAGTATGACAATGAACAGAAGTAGGAAGAAACATCCTTATCTTATTTTTGATCTTGGGCAGAAAGTATTCAGTCTTTCACCATTGAATATGATGTTAGCTGTGTGTGTGTGTGTGTGTGTGTGTGTGTGTGTGTGTGTGCGTGTAGATGCCTTATATCAGGTTAAAGAAATTCTCTTCTTTTCCTAGTTTCCCAAGAGGTCTATTTTTAAATCAGGAATGGATGTTGGATTCCATCAACTGCTTTTTCTGCATTTATTGCAATGATTATATGTGAGTTATCTTTTTGGTCTGTTAATATGGTGCGTTGTACTGATTTTCTGAAGATAAACCCACTGTACATTCCTAGGATAAACACTGTACATTCCTGGTTATGATATGTTACTCTTTTAATACATTACTGAATTAAATAAAATTATTTAGAATTTTTATATCTTTTAAACTTTTTTTTTTTTTTAAGACAGAGTCTTGCTTCTGTGGTTCAGGCTGGTTCTCAGCTCACTATGTAGCCCAGGCAAGCCTTGAACTCACAGCAATCCTCCTGCCTCTGCCTCCCGAGTGCTGGGATTACCCAGCTTTGTGGTGTGTGGTGCTGATTGCTGGTGGGTGTGAGTCACCACACCTGGCATTGTTGTTTGTGGTTACCGGGGACTGAGCTCAGGACTTTGCACTTGTAAGGTAGATGCTGGAACCACTGAGCCAAATCCCCGCCCCCATCTTCTAAATTTTTAACTATAATGTTTCCTCAAACTGGCCCTCCACCAAGCACCTATTTTCACCATGATCCGCTCCTCCCACTCTCATTTCCTACACTGTGTGTGGAGTGGTATTGTGGCAGAGACTCTCCCCAAAGCTGAGAGGGCCTATGAGGATTCAGAACAGATACTGGAAAGCATTTTCCTGTGGTCAGTCCTGCCCTGAGAAGGTGAATTAACTCCTGGTAGCAGCCTTACCTCTTTGATGAGTGTGTTCACAACTTGAAAAGTCACAGTGTATGACAGGTTAATTGCTAAGGAAAAAGCATTACTAAATGTTTAGGAAATCCCCACCCCCTGTTACTGCTTCCTCATTTGACATCGTCTGCTTCACTGAGGAAATAGTTGACACGGGTCACCACCAAGGACTGATCTCTAAGCAATGCTTCCCATTTCCCCACTGAATTCGATCCCATTCTGACTACCCGATTAGCTCGATATCCCACACGCTCAGGAGCACTAATAACCAGTCTACATTCCTGATCTTGTGTTTTTGTTTCCAACACGGTGGAGAAACACAAAGATGATATATTGTTTTCCCTACTGCACCACAGAAATGCTTTTCCCTTCAATCCCCTTGGCACAGACGTAATGATGGTAATAACAGCAAACATATTACAGTACCTACTATATGCCAAGCACTAAACATTTTACGTATATTAATTTATTAATTTATTTATTTTGAGACAGGGTCTCACTTTGTAGTTCAGGCTGGCCCTGAGCTCACTATGGTGCCCAGGCAAGCCACCGCGAACTCAGCAATCCTCCTGTCTCTGCCTCCCGAGTGCTGGGATTACAGGCGTGAGCCACCACACCCGACATTGTGGTATGCGGTGTTGACTGTTGGTGGGGGTGTCTCCACGCCCAGTGTTATACGTGGTTACCGGAGATCGAACTCAGGACCTTGCGCTTACGAGGCAGGTGCCGGAACCACTGAGCTAACCCTCCGGCCCCGTATATTAATTTATTTAATACCTCTAATAACTGGGTGAAGTAAGTACTATCATTATATCCATATTTTAATTTTTGATATTGGGAATAAAACTCAGGACCTTGTGCTTACTAGGCAGGTGCTGTGTCACTGAGCTACATACCCAGCCCATCCCCATTTTTATTGAAGAAGAAACTAACGTAGACAGGAGTTAAGTAACTCGACAAGTTCCGAAACGGCAGGTCTGAATTTGAACTCGGCCTAACTCCAGAGCCCACTGTACTATCATGCTTCTAAGAGTCAGAACTGTGGCGATGATTCATGCTTGTGAGCTAGAAGAGGAACCTCTATTCCTGTTATCTATATAAACTCTTTAATACATCATGTCTTTGGCATTGGTGCTGCCTCTGGTCAAATCTGGCATCAGTGAGAGTTTTTCCATTACAGCTAACAGCTAACACCCAAATATGTGTCTTTTTTTTTTTTTTTTTTTT
>PVIC010039372.1:0-17159 GCA_004025085.1 Thryonomys swinderianus
TGAACATTTCTTCATATGCTTCTTGGCTGCTTTGACTTCTGCCTCTGAGAAGTGTCTGTTCATTTCAGATGCCCATTTTTGAATTGGGTCTTTAAACTTGGGGAGGCTGATCTGTTTGAGTTCTTTATATATTGTAGATAATAGCCCTTTGTCTGATAAACAGCTAGTAAAGATTTTTTTCCCATGTTGTTGGTTGTCTCTTAGTAGTGCCAGCGACTTCTTTTGCTGTGCAGTAGCTTTTCAGTAGAATGAGATCCCATTTGTTGATTCTTCCTGCTAGTCCTTGTGCTATAGAGGTTTTATTCATAAAGTCTCTGCCTAAGCCAGTGTCTCCAAGAGTTTTACCTAGCCTGTTTTCCAGCAAGCTTATTGTTTCTGTTTTAATGTTTAAGTCTCATATCCATTGTGAGTTTAGTTTTGTGCATGGTGAAAGAGATAGTTCTAGCTTTAGCTTTTGGCAGACCAGAGGACCAGTGGAATAGATTAGAAGACCCAGAAACAACTCCGGATACACTAAGCCACCTTATCTTTGACAAAGGAGGCAAACATCCCCAATGGAAGAAAGACAGCCTCTTTAGCAAATGTTGCTGGAAAAACTGGCCTTTAACCTGCCAAAAGGTAAAGCTAGGCCTATCTCTTTCACCATGCACAAAACAGAACTTTTAAGTTAAGTGCCTTGGTGCAGTCAGAGGAATACTAGTTTGGCTCAGCATGTTCAGTTTACTGTGGTTAAGTCAGCCACAGAGCAAGGCACTGCTCTTCCTACTAAGTGAGAAGAGAAGTTTAAGGCATTCTTTGGGAATCCCTCCATGAAGAATCAGGGTAAGGCAGAGGAAGGCACCCTCACCCTCCCAGCCATGCCCTACTGCTCTGTCTTCTGGTCTTGTCATCCGTAATATGGAGGTCTGGTTTATATCTAGAAGTCCCTCTAAAGCTCAATGCACACTTAGGTGGGGGTTTGGTGAGGTAGTTGGATCATGGAGACATGATACTCTTGGATTAGTACACTGATGAGCGAATAGCTAATGGTGATTTGGGAGGTAAAACATGTTTGGAGGAGGTGGTCAGTGGTGGTGTAGCCTGCAAGGATCCAGCTCCTACCCTTCTCCCAGTCTCCCTCTTCCTGCTGCTGTACCATGATCTATTTCCACTTTGCCATGTCCCTGTGCCATGCTACCCTGCTCTGGAGCCAGCTGAGATTATGCCTTGAGACTCTACAAGACTGTGAGCCAAAATAGACCTTTGCTCCTTGGAGCTGTGGATGTTGAGTATTGTGTTTCAGAAATGAGGAAAGTAACTAAGAAAAAGTGTATCAGGACTGGAAAAAAAATACACCTGAGTGGCTCTGACCAGTGTTAATAAACAAGGAATTAGAGAAACATTACATACAACTTTAAAGGGAAAGAGGTCTTCAGGAAGATACTCTACCTCATTTGTGTTGTTTTTGAGATTCAAAAACTGAGGCTCCAGGAGGTCATGACTGTTTGTCCAAGTGCTGTGATTCATGGAAATTTGTTATTGTGGGACTGGTGGAATTACCTCTCAGGCTCATCAGGTGAACTGCCTGGCCCCACCCTCTTCTGAACACCATGAAGTTCGTGCTTCTAGAGCTGCAGTGCCTGTTCCTGCCTCACAGAGGCCCTGTGTGCTGTTGCACTCAGGTAGAAATTTATGGTCCTCAGGCTTTTTGCAATAAAGAACAAGATTACTATTTAGAGTCAAAGTAGCTATTTTCACAAACCATTGTGAAGCAGTTAGGCAGGTATTCTTCAGAAGGTAAATAAACACAGTCAACCTCAATTATTTGATTCCATTTAGTATATTAGAAAAGGGAATAGCTTAATGGCTTAATGACACCCTAGTGGTCTATAATAGTCAATGCACCACAGAAAATGAAACATGAAATCCCTTCACACAAATGACTTTGTGACTAGTGTTATGAAAAGGTACTAAACCCTGGGGAGTCGAAGTGTTTTCACCTTTCCACCAAGTGACAATGCTATTAGCTTTTGAATCTCTATTCAGTGGTTATGAAAATATAAGATCTTGGAGAAACAGGGCAGACTGTAATATATTTTATTTGTTGCATGATAGATTCTGTCAACATTATCTGAGACAGTTGCTATGGCAAAGGCCACATGATTTTCAGGCTCTATGCCACATGTTCCCAAATGATAGTCATTTAACTGGAGCCAGCAGACATGAGAAAGGTAGTAGCTGACAAGAGCTCTTTCACCAGCGGTCACCTCCTCTTTTGTATGCAGAGCTGTGGTCTACCAGGGTAAGGGAGTAAGTACATGGGCTCAGTACACATTTGCACAACACAAGCCCTATCTTTGTTTAGAGAACCGTGCCACGTATTACTTTACCACTAGTCCCTGGGAACAAATGTCTAGCCTCCCCCTTGAATGACGGTTACTGACCAGGTAGCCTTCTTTGTCATACTTGACTGTCAGTAGAGTGGGTGCCAGCAGTTTTTGTCAGAGAGGAGTTGTGCACACAGTGAGCAATCCCAGGGAGCAGCCCTAAACCAGGCTTGGCAAGGATGTGGGTACATGGCAGGATGCCTTGTCCTTTGCCATCAGAAATGTGCTTTCTCTGTAGCTCTTTGTATCTGCACTGTGTAGCCACTGAATGTAACCGGAGGTACAAGGACTGAGGAGGCCACTGAATCCAAGGTATAGCACATTCTTTCTGCACCTGCAAAATGATGAAACAAATGCTATTTGGCAGGAAAGTGGTGAGCATTAAATCCCACTTATGGAGTGCCATAGATTGCTAATACTAAAAATGTGGTAGCTAGTTTTGCTATTGAAAATGTCTGACATTAAAGTTAAATAAACACAAAATAACTTAAAACTAATGAATACATTGTACTAATTATGTGTGTGTGTATATATATATATATATATATATCCATATATGGGCATATACACAAATACATACTTACTTAAAATTACATTAGTAAATAGATACAGTTAACTGTCCATGGATCAAGAGACATGAATCCATTTTCCCAATTTGCATTTTTATATGTGTGTTCTAAAATGACTGTTAGCACTCACGTTTACTCTGAAAAGTGACCTGCTTTGGATATGTTGTATGATCATCCTAAATGACGAACAGTTGGGACACACGATCCTCACAGGCACCCAAGAATACTTAATGTCTCAGTGCTGATATCAAAGTATCCACCAAACACCCACTGGATTAGATTTGACATCTGTATGGGGGAGCCTGCACAATTTTCGTGTATGAAATAAATCTTAGTCAGTATTGACATAGGAATAGTTAATATGGTGACTATAGGCTCATTTCTAACAGCAAATTTTCCATTTGATAAACGTTATATACTTTTCCCTGCAATTTCAATCCTACTATCGATTGTTTAACAGTTGTAACTACAGGTGAGCAGTTATAGTACTAAGCGGGGTCCTTTAAATGATCCTACAGTATTGAAGGTTTTTAACTGCTCAATCAAATTTATGTTTTAATAATGTTTTATCATGCAAAACTGGAAGATGGACTGGAATTGAATCTTTTTCCTCTTCTATCTGGCTGAGTATTTTGTATCTTACTCTTGAGGTAGGCATACGTGTATCTTTTGCACATTTTCAACCACATCTAAGAAGAACCTGCTTTATATACAACTCTTAGAAATTTCTATTTTCATCCCAAACCCAGAATCAAAGTCAAAATGTTTTACCATTTGTTCTAAAGACTCCAACTTCATATGTACCCTCTGCTGTCCCTTAGCCCAAGAAAGAACTTTAGTGCCCAATGAATACATAGGCTGGAACAAAGAGACCCAGCAGGAAATTCAGAGTCTCAGGTTCCTCTCAACACCATGTGCAGCTGAATGTGCCACCTTTCCCAACTTCTGGTCCCTCCAGCACACAGAGGTCACGTGGGACCCTCACTGTCAGCCAAACTGGCAAAGAAAAGCCCACTTCAGAAGAAGCAGATTTATGAAATTAAGTACAAAGTCTTTGAATTAAGCCAATCATGTGGACCAAATCTATGTTGTTTCCCAAATTTGTTGCCTTTATTTTTTAAATCTGATTTGAATCCAGATTTCTCACCAATATTCAGTATTAAAGTTTAAACCTCCAATATGCAGCTTAGATATAATGCACCACTATTCTGTGAAGCTCTTTGCTACTTGGAGAACTCTTTGATTTGGACAGAAATAACCACAGGGCTCAAAAATTTACAGTTAAAACCTAAAGGCTAAAATTAATGTGTAGTGTGACTCTTCTATCAAGAAATATTTCACCTAATTTTCTAATAATTAGCTATACTGCCAACCATAAATAAGATATCCCACCAACCCTACGTCTTTTTCTAATGCTGGATTTTTGTAGCCTTAAAAATTAAAAAAAAAAATAATGGAATCCTCAAAAGAAAATGTCAGTGGCTTAGGAATATAAACACTGAGTTCTTGTGAACTGCAGAGTTTTATAGAGAATGAAAGAATCCTCTTCCAGTACCATGAGAGAGGGAGAGAGACTTTTATTATAAGTTCAGAGGGAACCAAAAGAGAATAAAAGTTAATTATATTGCTCCTTAAGGATTGTCTGATGTGAAAAAAATGTGTCAGTCCTGGGGGTTGAACTCAAACCCGTTGAACTGTCTCTCTCCCCCCCCCAGCCATCCCTGGCCCTATTATCTGTCTATCTATTTATATTTTCAGGGCCTTACTAAGTCTCTAAATTGCCTAGGCCAGCTGTATTCATAATCTTCTTGCCTTGGCTATTTAGAGTGCCAGAATTATAGGTATATACCACTATACTTAGATTAAAAAACTTTATTTTCACCTTGTACGGAGTTTTTTCTATATCCCATAGATCTATTATTGAGTAGAAAAAAATGAAACTGAATGAACTATTTGCAGATAGAATTACCACAGTTGGTCACAAGTGCAAAGCTCACACAGGTGGGCTTTTCCTCTCTCCCTTCCCTGAGAGCCCTGAATGCACTTGACAGTTAAGCATGCAACATAGTCTTGATGAACATGACCTTGGTAAGATCTGTTTTTACTCTTACAGGCAATGAAAGCTTAGAAGAAAACTACGTCCAGGACAGTAAGATGGGTTTTGTTATCAATGCCATCTATGCAATGGCACATGGGCTGCAGAACATGCACCATGCCCTCTGCCCTGGCCACGTGGGCCTCTGTGATGCCATGAAGCCTATCGATGGCAGGAAGCTCCTAGACTTCCTCATCAAGTCCTCCTTCATTGGTGTGTCTGGAGAGGAGGTGTGGTTTGACGAGAAGGGGGATGCTCCTGGAAGGTAACATGGTCTTTTCCGCAATGATTGTGAATTCCTTCTGCATGGGACGGAGGTCAACTAGGGGTCGCTTTGCTTTCTTGGTGTCTGGGTATCATGAAGATGGATTCAGCTGGAATACTAAACAGACAGGATCAGTGACAGATGGATGTTACCAAAGACCACACTGGTTTTTAAAACATTGACACACTTCTCAGAAACCCCAAGAAGTCTACCACCTTCCAGGACTTCCCCACTACTACTGTAACCTGAGCCTTCCCTTAGAAAGCCCAGAACACATCTGCAAGTTGGAAAGACCATGAAGAGATCATGTCTGGCCACCAGCAGGGTGACAGGTGCAGCCCACACCACTCAGCGTCTCTCTGGTGGATTAGTCACCTGCTACCCTGGGCAGGAAATATTATGGATGTTGTACTCACTTAGTGTGTTTAGTAGGTTAAGAGAATTATATTCTATACATATATACCCTTTTCTCAGGCTAGTTTATGCTTCTCTTAAAAAGAGAAAGGGACAAATTACTTTTCTAGGATGTGGTCTCTAATGGACTTCACAAAATTAATTAAACGAAAAAACCAAAAAAGACTGAGTATAGTACCTGTGTGTGTCTTTGTGTGCACACTCATGTACACACAAACATGCACACACACACACACACACACACACGCATTTCCCTCCAAGTCATTTTTTTTTTAAATTTTTTGACTTTGTAGTTCAGGCTGGCCGTGAGCTCACTATGTAGCTCAGGCAAGCCTTGAACTCAGCAATCCTCCTGCCTCTGCCTCCCGAGTGCTGGGATGACAGGCATGAGCCACCAGGCCCGGCTTCCTCCAAGTCATTTTATGCACAGTCTCCTCTGCAACACTCGTTTTTGATTCCACCAGTGAGTCCACTTGGAACGCATGTGCAGAAAAAGCTGCCAGTTGCATTCACATCAGCTTTCTTGGGAAAGGGAAAACTGGAATGGCAAAAGAATTAAAACTTTCCACAGAAAGGAGACATGCCCCAGCTAGGGGTCTGTATGGTACCCCCACAGGCTTCCAGCGCCTGCTATTTTTCAGGCTAAGGTTTTCCAGAGCTACAGCCTTCGAAGAAAGCACAGGTTGTGTTAAAATGGAGCAGAGTCACTTCTTGCTGCTCTCGGTGAATCATTATCCTTTTATATCTACTAAAACTGTGTCAGGTAAAGTGAGTAAGTCACCTACAGGCACACAGAAGGCAAGTAGTGAGGGCAGAGTAGTCTGACTCTGAGGCTTGTAATCTTTTGTTACCTCCTGCTGCTTTCTAGCCAATCCTGAAATTACGCAGAATTACTGGCAACCTTCTTAATGTCATGGTAAAAGTACTAGAAGGGACGGTGTGACCCTCAGCATTTCTCTCAGTGTCTCTTTGTCTGGATTCTTCAAATTCTACACACAGATAATTTCTTACAGAGCCCAAGTAGCAGTCTCTCTGTTAAAATCCAACAGCTCTAGGGAAGATACAGATGTCACTGTCAACAACTAAAATCATACATTTTTAGGAGTCCTTCTCAGCTGCCCGTTAGTTGGGAGCAGCTTTTGTTTTGTTTTGTTTTGTTTTGTTTTGTTTTGTTTTGTTTTGTTTTGTTTTTTGAGACAGGGTTTCGCTTTGTAGTTCAGGCTGGCCCTGAGCTCACTATGTGGCCCCGGGAAGCCTCGAACTCAGCAATCCTCCTGGCTCTGCCTCCTGAGTGCTGGGATTATAGGCATGAGTCACCATCAGAATGAGTGGGACAGACAAACCAGGGCACAGGAAAACGCAAGGCCTTGGGATGCTGAGCACTCTAGGACATGGTACCAGGAGGAGCAAAGGACCCTGGAATTCAGAGACAGACCACTTGCCCCTAAATTCACCACTGTAATCCTGAGTTCCACTAGAAGGAGGCTCAGTACCAGATCAGACTTCAGTATAAACCTTCCCACATGATTTGCAAAGAAAACATACAACATGCCTAGTTCAGGACCAGATATATTTTTATACTCAATTAACAAATTTTCTCCTTTTTCTGTTAGTGATCCAAAACATAGGTGCACAATCTTAGCTTGCTTCTCTTTCATATTTAATTACATATTCACATTATAAGCTTTCCCCTCATTGCCTTTTGGGGATCATTTTCTTCTGCTTGAAGCTGGTCAGCTTAATCTCTGTTTAGCTACAGTTTCAACCACCTCTAGGGGCTTTGAGCTCCTGCCATGCCAACAGTCGTGCTTTGGGTCTTTCTTGTAATTACTTTAGTTAATCATCACAGAACATAAACCAATGCGTTGAGTGGATGCTGTGAAGAGTAATTTACAGCATGAGAATATTCTAAATAAAGGCCAACAGGCCCCGCAGGAAACCTGGGGTCAAGAGGAAAGAGCAGCATTCATTAACACACAATGTACACACATTTTAGTAAGTCAGTGTTTCCCCCTTGCTACTGCCTAGTACTTCTTTCTTCTTATTTTTTCCTCCAGTATTGGAAAATTTTTAAAAATGTGTTTTCATATCAAAATACCATGACTTTTTCAGTTTTTAAATGTTAATGAAGTGTAAAACAATCTCTCTTATGAAAGAGCAAACAAGGAAGTTGAAATAAAAGTCCTAGGAAACTGATGTATATGCAAGAGGTTTTTAGATTTAAAAAGGTGAATCACGATGTCCAGGCACAACATTCTTTGTTTTCACTCTCAGTACATTTCGCTCACTGAGAGAAGGGAGGTTTCCTTTACTCTCCTCAGGTCTGCTTTCTTTTAGGACCTGGCTACTTGTAGAAACTCCAGATCTGGGTATGGAGAAGCTGGAAACTACCCTGAAGACAGCAGGACACACTCAGACCTGAAGTATAGGCAGAGATACTGATGTGCAGGCCAGCATCATGCAGATAAACCATCAGGCCACACACAGCCAGTGTTCTTCAGAAGCATCTTAGGCTGACTGGCAGGAGCTGCCCAGAGCTCTGTGCTGAGAAAGATTGTGAGTCTGAGTGAAGTTGAAAGAGAAAAGATGCCAGGATGGATCAGAAGGGAGCTGGAAGGAGCAGAGCTGAGGAAGAAGAACCACTGTAGATTAATTAACCTCTAATTCCTTGTGTTAGACTGAAAGAGCGAGAGGCCATAATTCATTGCAGTCCAGGAGGGTGAGAACACCCCCATAGGTACTGAACAAAAAGAAAAAAAAAGAAAAGGAAAAAGAAATCCTCACTATAGCACCAGTAAGAACAGACCCAAACCGAGTTTGGACACCCTGCCATGAGTTACAGTTTGGTTGGAGTGAATAACAACATGGAAGAAGATTGAAGAATATCAGGGACTTTTCAACAACCCAGAGACAAGTGGCCATGCCAACACAAGTATTTTCCCCAGTTTTCCTATACAAATGGAAATAGCCAAAGTGTTTAAAATTTTTGTAGAAATAGGAGTGATTCCAAGATGTTGCTTTATTCTTTGTCTGGGACAGCTATAACAAAATGCAGTGGATTGTGTGACTTATAAACAATAGAAACTTCTTGTTCATAGTTGTAGAAGCCAAGAAGTCCAGCACTGAGGCAGATTTGGTGTCTACTGAGGTCCTTGTCTCTGATTCACAGATGGTACTTTCTGTGTCATGAGGTACAAGAGGCAAGGAAGGGTCTGAGGAGCTGCCTTTTAAAAGGACACAGATCTCATTCATGAGGACTTCACGTTTGTAATTAATCATCTCTATAAAGACTCATCCCCTAATACTGTCATTTTTGGGGGTTATGGTTTCAGTATATAAATTTTATGATGCTGACATAGGCATAAGCACTATGCATCCATCCTAATTTTAAAGAAGTTTCTTGACATATCTCATGTTCATATACAGCCAAAGGGCCCCAAAAGCTTATAGAGGTTGGTGACATTCCTTTGCACCATTGAAATGTTAGAAGGACTGTATCACACAGTCTGATGTCAGGGCCTCTATACTTTCCATTGCAGTGGAAAATTTCCTCTATTTTCTGCCCTAGAAAAATGAAGTTTGACCCCCAAAGCACACACAGGCTGCAGGAAAGATTTAGTTTTATGAAAAGATATATGTTACTCCAGGGAAAAGATATACATGTTTATTTCGCCCTCAGTTAAATTTTCCCCTTGAAAATTACTGAAATAACTGATATCAATTATTTGACTTCAAAATGTTTGTTCTAATTAGGAAAGAGGTCAGTTTAAGTGTTCATGCATACGATATTAAATTTCTAACATCCCTACTAATCTTTTTCAGATTATTTGCTCTTCTAGCACTTAAAAAAATTCAAACTCAGTGAAGACTTTCTCTTTTAATCTAGAATAGTAAAAATGGAAAGTGCATATCAAAAGGATATTTGGAGTATACACAATCAAATATATAAATTAATGTTCTCATGGATTACTACTTGCTTAAAGAACAATTTAATGATAATGATTTGAAGGGAAAGATCAATATAAGCTTATTACTTGAGTATAAGCAGAGCATATGATGAGAGTAGTATTTTCTTTAGGAAACATAGACACATTCTAGAAAATGAAAGGAAACATACTAACCTAAAGATTTTACAACAGCTAGTGTTGCAATGTGTGGTGATTCTAGCTTTTCTCTTCTCTCTCTTAAAATCTAGATAGCACACTTCTTTGTTTTCTACATTATGCCCATATCTTACAAGACTAAAGCGTTGTTTGCTTTGCAGGTACGATATCATGAATCTGCAGTATACGGAAGCTAATCGCTATGACTATGTGCACGTTGGCACCTGGCACGAAGGAGTACTGAACATTGATGATTACAAAATACAGATGAATAAGAGTGGGGTAGTGCGGTCCGTGTGCAGTGAGCCTTGCTTAAAAGGGCAGATTAAGGTAAGTGTTGATTCCTTCTTGGAAAGCGTTTCTGAGACCTCCTGCCTGAGTGCTATTACAGAAAAATGCACACACACATCTGAAGACTATCCAGAAAAGACATGCTGGGTGTATTGTTTTGCTCTTATATTTAAATAAAGTTCAAAAGACAAAGAAAAAAAAAGATTAGGAGGTGGAATAGAGAAACTATTAGGATATTTGAATAGCTTTTATTTTAATTGCAGTGATGGGCTGGAAACTTACATATAATGTAGACAGAAAGGAGATGAGTAATCGAATTAAAAAGTGGAGCAGAAGCAAACGTGGAAACTAAAACCAATAATTCTATTTAGTCATAGTTCTAGCTAATACTCAAGAAAGTTCAAGGGATCTAATGTGAAACCTGTTTTGTGATGGATGTGCTAATGGAGTGTGATAATCACTACACGGTGCACACATTTATCACACCTCACATTATACACCTTAAAGAGATACAATTGTTCTATTAAATATTTTAAAGTTTTTGAAACAAAGTAAAGGAAACCAAAACCAATAACAGATTAGTCATAGGTCTATCTATTGTTAAAAAAGGCAGAAACTGAACAATACTAAATAAGAACCTAGCTAAAATAAAAGAAGTTGAAATGAGGTAACCAGAAGGCCTGCTCATTCTTTCTCTCTTCCCTACCATTTCATTTCATTGTTATAAAATGGGGATTTTTTTTTTCCTAACACAGATAATCCTCATTTTCTGATGAGATCCAGGGGCTTTTCCATTGCTGGGTGAGGTGGGCAAGTAAGCAGCTCTAATGTTACTGTATATGTACAACAAGAGTAAGTAAATGTCAAATGTTGGGCATTTGCTGGATGCACTAGAGAGAACTTTCCATGAAGGAGGTATGGAAGCAGCTCTGTCTGTACGATACTATTTAAAAACAATGTGAGAAGAAAATGGGGCATAAGGGAGGGCTTGTAGCTAGCAGAGCACAGAGTAGATGCACTAATAGGCCCTCCCCCACCTCTAATTTTCTGTGATTCATGTCGGGGAGCAGACAGGCTGTCACAGAAACAGAAATGTTGCATTGCACAGCCGGGGCTGAAGAAGACTGTGTGGAGGCTCTGGCCCTCTTCTCATACCCTGTGCCACTTTTTCATTCTCTGCCTGGCAGAGGCGATTCCATACATGTGCTTAAAGACCCCAAGAGAAAGATCTGTGTGGTATGTACATTTTGATGTGGACGCTGGAGAAGGCTTATCTTCATGTTCTAATAATAGTGGGAGATTTGGAGCCAGTAACTGCCTTGGGAGCTGAGAATTGTCCTGTGAAATCAGTTTACTTCTTCAGCCTCTGTGAGGGTTAACAGACTTCTGGGACAAGTCAGCCTAGTTCATATATCTCGAGCCTTCTTTGTAGATAAAACTTTAGCAATTGTCCTTAGAATTTGTGAGTCAAGGTATATTCCACAACAATGACAGGATGCTAAAAACCTCCTGTGATGGTTGTGTTTAGTCCTTGAGTTTGTGGATGCTGTAGTTTGGATATGGCTCAGGTTTGTGCTCTAGAAGTTCATGTGTTGGAAGCTCTGTCCTTGCTGTGATGATGTTGAGAGGTGGTAGAAGTCCAAAGCAGTGGAGTCTCTCAGGAGGTAAGTAGGACAATAGTGGCATCAACCAAAGTGGTTTCATGGACGGAGTTAGTTCTCATGAGTGTAGTTTGTTATAAATTGAGTCTACCACATGCACTCAGCAGGTACATGGGCCCGGTTGTTCTCCAGTTTATGATGCAGCCTATGAGACACTATCTTGCAACCAAATACTGTTGCCCTATGTTAGACTTTGAGTCACTAAAACTGAGATCTAAATAAATCTTTTCTTTTCAAATTACTCACCATCTAGTATTTTGTTATAGCAACAGAAAACTGACTAATATGGTGGTAATAATGAGGTTTGGCTAAAGAATTGCATAGCTGAAGTGCAGTGGGGCAGTTAAGGAGACATGGAAACACCATTAGTTAAAGATACATGCAGAAGGGGGCTGGAGGGTTAGCTCAGTGGTTCCAATGCCTTGCAAGCATAAGGTACTGAGTTCAATCCCCGGTAACCACATAGAATGCTGGGCGTGTAGACTCACGCCCACCAGCAATCAATACCACATACCACAGTGCTGGGCGTGGTGGCTCATGCCTGTAGTCCCAGCACTCTGGAGGCAGAGACAGGAGGATAGCTGAGTTTGAAGCTTGCCTGGGCTACATAGTAAGCTCAGAGCCAGCCCGAACTACAAAGTGAGACCCTGTCTCAAAAAAAAAAAAAAAAAGATACATGCAGAAGTACTTCATGTGCTTAAAGACCCCATTTCATTCAAGGTCACCTGGTGGTATGCAAGAATGTTCTCTAGAATCCAGCAGCCTGAGCTTGGAGCTTTTCCTTAATTGTTACCACTAGATGTCAGAGCAATAGATCCTGGTTGCATGATGTTTTTCAGATGGGGGAAAAACCAGCACACGTGAGGCTGAAGCCAGAAGTGAGGGGAGCATAGAAACTCTGGGCTCACCCACTTCTCTGACCTAAAAAACATCATGTGTTAGTCTCAGGCCTTCTTTCTGCTACAGGTGTGGGTGGAATTCAGTCTGCTGTGAAAGCATCTATTGTGAAACAGTTCACAAAAATATAAAGTTTGGTTTTTCAGGACATACAAAAAAACCATTATCAGAAAAAGCCCAACTTATCCCAAAGACTCACTCACTGAATTGTAGCTCCCTGTCACAGTTCCCTTCTGTTATTCCTGGCAGGCCATGAATGGTCTTTACATGGTATGTGTCTTCCACACACACACATTCTAGGAGAGCAGCCCCTCTTCTCCCCAAGTTCAGAAGCAAAGATGTTGGCATTCACCTCTCTGCCTAGATACTGAAGTATTTCTAGCATGTGCTTGTGCTAAACACATTCAGTGTTATTGCAGGAGATCCCAAAAATCCTTGCTGAGCCATTACAGAGCATTGTAGAAAAGAAGCAAATCTCTTGCAGGCCAATTTTAGAAATACTTTATACTCTGCAGGAGAAAAATATGCCAGTTCTCAGTAGAACATAGAGTAGAAATAAGGAGAGAATGTTTATTTCCCATAAGCACCTTAGGAGACCCACAAACAAAGGAAATTTGAATCTCATTTACTAAATAATAACCCTTAAAATCTAACACCACTAATCTGCCATGTCCTAGGCTCAGGATGCTGAGAGTCAGATGTCAGTAACCACTGTGAAGACTGGAGAGCAGCAGTTATAAGGCAATTGTAGGAAATGTTCTCTTATTAACTGGGAAATATACCTTTTAGGAACAGCTATTCATTTTATGAGGTGTGATCAAGACACATGGTGAATGTTTAAAATTAAAGAAAGTTTACCACTGTCAAAGACACAATGCTCTTTACCCCCCTCAGAGCATTCCTCTTGCCACTTTCTGAAAGAGCTCTGGAAGTCCTCCTTCACAGGTGTTGTTAGCTGAGTGGCTGTGGCTGCTTCTGTGCTCTGTGGATCCAAAATGTCTATTTTCTGTGGTCATTCTGACTAATGGAAGAACCAGAGGTCATATGGTGTCTGATACAGTAAATAAGGGGAAGGTAGACACAGTGTAATAATTTTATTTGACAGAAATTACTGTAAATTATTTGAATCAATTCAGGGCATCAAGGCAATCAATGAAAAGTCACTCATGAAGAATGATTTCGGTAACTGTTTCAGATAGGTGCAAAAACAATGGTACAAGGACTGGAGATTTAGCTCAGTGTTTCCACTGCCTATTTAGCAAGCGCAAGATCCCTGGTTTGATTCCTGGTAACCACATACAACAAAACCGGGCGTGATAACTCACGGCCACCAGCAATCAGTATCACATACCCCAGTGCCACGCGTGGTGGCTCACACCTGTCATCCCAGCACTCAGGAGGCAGAGACAGGAGCATTATTGAGTTCAAGGCTTCCCTGGGCTACATAGTGAGCTCAGAGCCAGCCTGAACTAGAAAGTGAGACCCTGGCTAAACAAAACAATGGGACAAGTGTGTTAGAAGTGAGGAGGACTAATTTTGGGAATGATGATGTGTTTTGTATGTAGTATGGTTTTGTTTTTCCTTAAAGATTCATTATATATTTATCATATCTCATAAAACTCAATGCCATTTAAAGTGTTAAAACAATTTGATCTCTTTGCTGGTAACCTAGAGAACTTTCTTATAATTTTATTTGAAGCAGTTAAAAGCCCAGTTTCTTATTGTTAGAAATATATATCTTAGGGAAGCAAAAACTAATTTCTATTATGCTATAAATGCAACCAAAATTGAGTTTTTATTGTTGTGTGTGATATGAGGATTTAGTCAGGGGAAAAAGATATCATGCCACATGATTCAGGAGATGGATTGCAATATAAGGAACTGATTATAAAGGAAAAGAAGATTTAAAGGTAACTCAAAGATGAGTCATAGTAGGAATCCATTCTCAATTCAAGGACTACAGGACCAGGACAAACTTGGCCTCTACTTGAGATGTCCAGAAAGTAGAGAAGATGAGGATACCTTGAATTCTCTCTTCCCTCCTCTTCAGTCTGCTGTTAGTTCACTCTATTTTTCGCAAACCTACCCAGATGACAGTTGGCAGTAGATCCTGAGAACTGTAGCTCACAGGTATCTCAGCACTGTTCCCCTGAACACTGAAAACTGTGTTAAACACCAGGACGTTATTGGGAGATTCAGTACCAGAGAAATCAGAATGAGGGGAAAGAAAACTAACACATGAAGAAATAGGGGAAAACAAAACAAAACAAAGCAAGGTGATGCTTTACTGCGCAGGATTCTGCTCCCCTGAGCATAACTGATGGCTGAGGCTCAGAGACCTCTGAGGCAGGTTGTTCAGACTATTAGGAGAAAGAAGTTGACCAACAGACACACACCTTCTTATTTCTATTTCCTTTTGTAATATTTTGTGCTCACAAGGAATTATAATGTCACCTGATCTCTTCAGACAGAGACTGAGGAAGCCAGAGTCCATGCCTTGCCACCCTGCTCCACTTCACGTTCTGGAAGCCAGAGCAGGGAAGGTCTTCAAAGTCTCATCGGGGGTCCTTCCATGAAAAATCCAGTAGATAAGTTCTGTGATGGCCTACCAGGGAGGGAGTGACAATATAGATGCAAGAAGATGAAACAATATGGGCAGAAGCGTCTAGAACCTTTGGTAGATGATGACCAGGGGACCAAGGGTCTAAGAGAGGCCAAGAGAGTCTGAGACAGTGTGTAAAATTAATGTATTTTATACAAAAAATAGAGAAGGTCTGGAGTGTTCTGATCTCATGTATATATTCTGTTGGCATTTTCTATGTGATGAACAAAAAAGGTACCAAGGTGAAGAAAGGGATTTAGAAAGAAGGATGGACAGTGGAAGAAACAGGGACAGAAACTGACATTTTCTAAATGTGTCCATAGAAATGATAGATCTGGGACCCAGAGGGCTTGAATTATTTGCCCAAGCTGTCTCAACTACAGTCTGCCAAACCTGGGCTTGGGGCCAACCAAAGGTTTTATCATCCCACAGCCACATATTACTCAATGAACTTTTATTTTATTTTATTTTATTTGGAGACAGGGTCTCACTTTGTAGTTCAGGCTGGCCCTGAGCTCACTATGGTGCCCAGGCAAGCCTCCAACTCAGCAATCCTCCTGTCTCTGCCTCCTGAGTGCTGGGATTACAGGCATGAGCCACCGTGCCTGGCAATGAACTTTTATTTTATGAACTAACATATTTCTTACAAAGGTAAATTTCAATATCTAAGCCTGGGTCTCCCAATAGTTTACAATAAAAACAAAACTAGTGATCCATTTTTTAATACACTGAAGAAAAATTATCCAGAGTTAAGAAAATAATATTTGTTAGGAAGAATTCAATAGAGACAAAGAAATTAGAAGAGAAACAAGGGAGAGAACTCCATTGGTTTCTTTTCCATGGAGTCTTAGTATTTCTTTTCATCTATCTCTTCTCATGTGTGTCAATTTTAGCCTCTAGTGTCAGTCTGATTTCTTGTGGGTGAGCAAGGAGGACAAGAACCCATTTGTTGAGAACCAAATTATAAGAGTTGTGATCATGTTCATAAGGTTGTAAACAGTAGCCAATAGAGCCATTAACGAATGATTTGTACTTGGAACTTAAAGTATTGTACAGTATTTTCCAGGAGCACTATTGGTAATGCTGCTATAGGAGTTAAATTTTTGATTTTCTTGTTGGTAGACAAAGCTACCTCAGAGAAGTTGCAAGTGAAGAAACATAATTTCTAATAATATCCTCTCTAAAAATGCTAATTATATTGTGTTCACAGTTACACTATTGGCTTCCCACATAGGGCCATTGATTAAAAAATAGGTAAGTTGTTTGAAATCATGCATCATTAAGACTCTACCTGGGGTTAGGGTTTTAGATTCCAGAGCTTTCATATGTAACAGTTTAAGATTATGCACATTAGGTGAGCTTTTTTTTTTTTGTTTTGTTTTTTGTTTTTCCCTGCACTCCTGGGGATTGAACTTAGGACCTTGTGCTTGCAAGATAGGCATAGAATCACTGAGCTACAACCCCAGTCCTAGGTGGGCTACTAAATAGTTCTTTCTTTTGCTGCTTTACTTTAATATTGTTTGCCTCTCCTGCACATTTTTCTACTTTTGAAAGAACTCTACTTATAGTTGTTAGTTCTTTAGCCCAGTTCTAGCATTAGTCTGTAAAAGAATGGATTCTCTTTGGATACTCATTCATGAACAAAACTGTCAAGTAATTAGTAACACCCCATCTTTCTTTTTTTTTTAATTGAATTTTTTATTGGTACAATTTATATACATCTCAAAATCACATATAACAATGGGAAATTTGTACCAGTATATGCCACAAGTTAATTCTCATTTTTACCCATATCCCTACCCACTCCCCCCTCCTCCCCCCTTATACATGCTCTTTTATTTTCTTTCTGTATCATATTTATTCCTTCCCCTCATCACATTCCCACACCAAGTTTCC